>JBBPOE010000830.1:0-12799 GCA_038091295.1 Tylopilus felleus | reverse complement strand
CAACCCGATGCACATTGTGATGGCGCCCTGTACATGGGCGCGACACATCTCGCATCAGTCGAGCTAAAAGCACAAGTTGAAGGACCAGAAGCACCTCGATATAAAATAGCCTTAGGGATCCATAGTTTAATTTGGCATCACGGGGAGGAGTCCAGCTGCTCACCATCTCCATGCAGCAATACCGAGTTTTCCTTGCATGTTTTGTAGGATTCCAGCCGCTATAAGCTGGTAGTAGATGTAGATTTGTTAACCTCCTGCGCAGAGATCGGACTCACACTGCCAAATGCATTGGATATTAGGAGGCCAACATATAAAATAGCTGAGCGAAGCGAGAGTTCCTATGGATGTGTGTGCATCAGAAAAGTAAATTCGAAAGAGAGCGATACAGTGATAGGGAGCTTACCTTCTTGGTGTACCATCTCGACAACAGGTACATTGATCCTGGATAGAACGCTGCCTGTAAACAGAGAATGGAGCCAACTAATGATATTAACTCTGTTTCCAAAATAATCGTCCTTACCTCAGGAAGACCGATGAATACACGACAGGCTATAATCCCAGCGAAGTTTTTCGTGGCCTGGGTATGGATTTGAGTGACAGACAGCCCTCTCAGGAATGATATGACTGACTCCTGTCAGTGCACTTGTTAGACCCCATGCAGTAACGCAAGCCCCAATGTAGAAAGCCGGTCTTGATGCGCCATCAGTCCATGGGACGCCCAACATCATGCACAGTGCACATACCTTGATATATACCCCAGGATCTAGGTAGACTCAGAGCATAATCAAGCGACAGGGAATTTGGGACGTACCATGTTGGAAGGGATCTGCGCAGGGGCGTAAGATGCATACAGAATGGCGACGACGGTTTCATATTGGAGGTCTATACCAGCGTCAAGTGTGAATAGATGCAAAGCGGGGAACCAGATTTACCTGTCAGACCAAGGTCCGCCTCTAAACCCTCAAGTCTAGCGGCAGTGACAGCAACACGCTGTTCACCCGAACAACAACCGACCTGTCAACACCACTGCCCAGCCGTGACAATGGGCCGACTTACGTCGATATAGTTCATCAAGAAGATAACGACGACGGTGGGCATCAACCGCATGTCCAGCTTGCGCACGACATCGCGTTCTGCTGCTTTTCTGTACTCTTCTTTCAGCAGGACAAAGTCATCAGGTTCTTCTTGTGTCGCGACCACTTCTACCATTAATGACTCGGACTTCTCGGGAAGCATCTTTTCGAACTTGGTGGTTGAAGAGCTAGTGCAAGAGAGGCTCTGGACCCTGGCCCCATATCCAACCACATGGCAGTGGCCTTCTCACAATAATTGCCGCTCATGCGTGATGCTATTGTGGCCGAGCTCGCGCCCGCGTTGACTAAACCAGTTTCCGTGGCCACAGATGACTTGTTGTGGCTCAGTGGGAGTATACATTGAATGGCATTACTGCTCGCACCTTCTACAGGGTGCAGTTATTTTTTTGTAATCTTCTCGCTGGATGCTAGCTGAAGGTAGTATTACAGTAAACAAGTGAGGGGCTTCGGATCATCGGCTGTAGAATCCAAGTTTTTGTTAATTCTGGATCTGTTGATGCGCCGAATTTAACGTTTGGAACTACTCCACAGGCTTGCGACGACTCTGGGTCTATGTCGGGTTCAGTCGGTGCCAGTCACGAGCATGCCTGGTATTGTGTGAGCAACAGCCGTGTTGGGACTCTTGGGGAATACAACTAGGCCTGAAAGGGTTTCTTGTGGCTTCTTGTGCCTGTGATGGAGAAGCGGGCAGTATTCCCCATAGTAACAAGGCAGACGCAGCAAGCCTACTTGAAACGCCGAGCGTGACATCCTCGAAGTAGTACGAGTCAACCATCTTAGAAGGTCGGCGGTCTGGGCACACGTACCGTATGAACTCTCCCCGCTGAGCTTGCTGGACAGGACTCACTCAGTTTTACTTTGACGACAACGGGTCTGCACGCACGATTGAAACACTCTAATGAAGTTCGTCAAGACACTGGAAGAACTTGCAAAGGTGGAGCTTACTCCATCCATTTGAAAATCTAGGGCTTTGCCAATCAATGATGTCGAGCGATAGGCCTCTTCAAGAGCTGTGAACGATGATCAAGTTATGAATGGGTGGTGTCGGAGTCGGGAACTAGTGCTCAGGCTCTTGTCAGGCTCCGCACATATTACCGTTCAGGTGAGTCTGTCATTTCAACGGCAAGAATGCTCGGATGGGATACAAAGTCTGACGTCCCAACTTGAATCGGATTTCAAGCGAACGGCTGAATCAATCACTGCCAGGCACACGACTCGGAGTGACGGGCCTGTGCGTGGAAGACACTCAAGCTGCAGCGTAACCCGGGCTAAATATCTAGTGCGGCACTAGATGCTCGTTTGTGTGTCCACCTTGGCTGCTTGAGTCGTCCGAAAAGGTCAATGCACACTACGCATCTTCTTGGAATCGGAAGGGGGTGTGCCTTATTACTCATGACGCGACGTGCTGAGTTGGACGATGTTCCCGTCGTGTGATACGACGTCACTATATATATACTCGACGCTTTCATCATAGTACTCGACACCTTAGCTACTGGCATCAACGTAGAGCCTCTACATGAACCTGCCCCAGACCCCGTCGAAACATCGCACACGTCACAAATAGCTGGATCAATACAGGTAGCGAAATCCCCTGCGACGGCGGACAGCTTCCTCGAACGAGATACCTTCCAACCTTGCCGCTTCCTCGACCCGCTCTCGCTGCCCTTGCGCGAGTTCCTGTTCTTCCTGTTCCATTTTCTTGTTCTCGTGTATCAACATTTGTCGCATGACTAGGCACGCATGTGAGCGTGCGTGGCGACCAAGACAGATTCCGAGGAAACGGATGTTGAAAGGTACACCTCGACTTACCGAGACCCAAGACGATAGAGAGAAGGAGACCGCAGATCGCGATAATCATGGATTGGTGGTACATTGGACCCCAACTAGCTTTCCACGTGTACGATCCCATCCTGAGGGAGTTTTCGATTAGCATCTTCCGGCGCACGCAATGCCGGACGCACACGTTGCCAAGATTTGCTGCTCCGTTCACCAGACCAAGCGCCACAGCTCTCTTCGCCGGTGGACGTGGGATCGAATTCGAGACCCAATTTAAAACCAGCCCACCGCCTATTGATGATTCAGGATGTCGACGGATACATCTTACACATCTTACGCACCACAGAAACCGGTGGTCATGAGGAAGAGCGAAAAGTATCTTGCACCGGTGGACATGGTCGCTAGGGAGATGACGAGCCCCACCATTGTGATCCACGACCAGACGGTCATATGGAAGTAACGCTCTCCAGTTCGGTCTATACGCCTCCAGATTAGCGGTTGACTCATATTCAGCGGTGGGTATCACTTGCCAGAATTCCAGGCGGTAATTATACAGCATATCGAAGCCAAGATCCACGGAGGTCTTTACACGGATCAACAGAAATACACGGATCAACAGAAATAGGAACTTGGTTAACGTGAGCGTACTCACGCAGCCATCAAGAGGGTGTCGGTCGTGTTGTAACCAAGAGTTGCAGTCAACCTGGGAAACGAACGACATAAAACTATGGCTGTACGTTTCACTCGTTTGAGGCTCACGTAGGGAAAAAGTTGATGAAGCTCAACCCCAAGACTCCGGAACAGCCTTGGAGCATGAACACCCAAACTTTCACGTCACGGATAGCGAGCTTGAAGCCATCGAAAATACTGTGGAAAAGAGTCGATCGTAGACCAATGTTGCATCGAAAAGAAAAGACCCCACAACACAATAAGCGGTCTGAAAGACCATGTCAGCTTCTAGAATCAGACACGCACGTTGCCTCGGAAGAGTTTTGGTCCGCCTCCCCCACATCTTCAGCCATTCTGACTTGCAACAGGCGGCGTTCAGCCGGGGACAACCATCGCGTATTGTGGGGCTGGTAAAGGAATGAGATCCAGGAATAAAATCGACTCCGTGTCGCTCACGAAGTCCGGGAGAAGCCACCTGGATTACGAAGACGGTTACGTTCCAAAACACGTTACCACATGAGACACGTACATGGACAGGAATCCGATGAATATCGTGATGGCGCCCTGTACGTAGGCGCAACACATCGCGCATCAGTCAAGCCCGAAAAACACACGTCGGGGAGCCAGGAGCACCTCGATATAAAATAACCTTGGCGATCCATAGTTGAGTTGTGGCTGGCATCATGGGTAAGAGTCCTGTTGCTTACCATCTCCATGCAGTAAGGCCAAGCTTTCCTTGCATGTTTTGCAGGATTCCAGCCGCTATAAACTGACGACGGATATAACTTGGTTAAGCTGCGCAGAAATCGGACTTACACTACCAAATGCATTGGATATCAGTAGTCCAACATACAAAATGGCTGAGCGGAGTGCGAGTTCCTAAGAACAGGTCAGAGAAGCAAAGGAAAGAAGTGGCGAGACACCAAGGTTACCTTCTTGGTGTACCATCTCGACAACAGGTACATAGATCCAGGATAGAAGGCCGCCTACAACAAATGAATGAGCCGAATAGTGACAGTAATTTTCTGTAAGGCGTATTCGTACTTCAGGAATCCCGATGAATATACGACAGGCCAGGATTCCAGCAAAGTTTTTCGTGGTCTGCGAATAGAGCTCAGTAATGAGCCACGGTCACTCAGGAATGATGTGACTGACTCCAGTTGCTGCGCTCGTTAAACCCCACGCCACGACGCAGGCCCCAATGTAGATAGACGGTCTTCGCATCACGCGGGTGGAATCAGCCTATGCGACGCTCAACATCATGTGCTATGTACAAACCTGGATATATAACCCAGGATCTAGGTATAGTTAGAGCAACCATGCGACAGGGAACTCGTGACGCACCATGTTGGATGGGATCTGCGCAGGGGCGTAAGATGCGTACAGAACAGCAATGACGGTTTCATATTGGATGTCTATACCAGCGTCAAGTGTGAACCAATGCAAAGCGGGGAACCATATATACCTGTCAAACCAAGATCCGCCTCTAAACCTTGAAGTCTAGCGGCAGTGACAGCAACACGCTGTCCACCCGAGCAACAACCGACCTGTCAACACCACTGCCCAGCTGTGATAATGATTGACTTACGTCGATATAATTCATCAAGTAGATGATGGCGACGGTGGGCATCAGCCTCATGTCGAGCTTGCGCACGACATGGCGTTCTGCTGCTTTTCTGTTCTCTTCTTTCAGAAGGACAAAGTCATCAGGCTTTTCTCGCATCCCAACCACGTCTACCGTGAATGACTCGGACTTCTCCTCCTCGCGCGACATCGTGTTGAACTTGGTGGTTGAAGAGCTAGTTCCAGAGAGAGCCTGGACCCTGACCCGCTGAAAAGCCACTGGTACTTATCCATTCAAATGGTGGTGGGCTTCTCACAATAATAACCGCTCGTGTGTGATTCTATTTGAGACGGTATTTCCAGGCTGGTCACAAAATCAGATTTGTTAATGGTGTTGTTGAATGCGGGTGTGCATCAATTTGTATTACTGTTCGTACCTTCGGATAGACCGTGTTCTTTTTTTCCCGACTCATTGTCGGGTCTTGATCTTCCTTCTCGCTGGATGTTCAACTTGAAAGTAGATTTGTTGAATGCTGTAACTTGGTAGCAGCATAGTAAGAGAACCGATGCTGTAGTGTTCCTGTTTCAGAACTGGTTCCTCCGAACAGACCTCTTATGAATTCTTTATCGCCCCAGTAATTCCTTGCTCGCTGTGGGTTGCTTTGCCGAGTCTTCTACCTGTGGACCAACTTTCTCTGTTACGGTCAGCGCCACCAAGCTCCCTAGCTAGTTACAATAATTCGCACGCCATTGACACCGCGAGTTGGCAGAAAGTCTTGTGCTAGCAGAAAGTCTTGTGCTAGCAGACTAACACCGTCAGTGTCCTCGCCCCACCAAACCCCGACTCGTCGAAGTCGTCCGGTGAACTCACCTCACTTCAAAATAACGCTGTTCGTGTCCCACATAAAAAAATCCGGTGAATTCGTGGAACCCACGCAAGTCGTTTCGTCCGTCGTTTCCATTTCTCCCCGGACGGAATCCCACCCACCTCGTGGTCAGTTAGGATACACACAAAAACTTCATGGTTATGGTCCAGGCACTTGGTGAAATATCAGAGAGACTGACGGCATAGTGTGAACAACTCGAAATCAAGAACAGAATGCGACAATCATTCTTGATGGGATTTGCCTTATCCCTGGTTCAAAATGACAGAGAACAGATTGTCGTTGAGATTCTTGTTTCACCTACCGGGTTCCGAGCATGCCCGCGATGCTGCCAGTGCGTGTACTAGTGTTGTGATAGTTTCAACTTGAGTCTGAATGCATGTTGTGTTTACTACGTGTGTCCGTCAACAACGTGACCGATCCTGTCTAGTAAGTCGACTGTTCCCTGAAGGTGAAGTTGGGAGTCCACAAGGCAAATGCCAGTGTCCTGAAGACACTTTGTTGCCATGTTGCCATCATATTCATATTCGCTTACAGTCCGTTGCATAATCTTAGGCTGAAGTTTATTACGCAACGGCGCTCCTTGGCCCAGGCCTTGTTCAGGCTTCGAATCGCGTCAAACCCCACTCACCAACGTGTTGCACGGCGCTCTCATAGGTGGACTGCACGCAAGGCTGCCCGAAAAGTATCGACGAATGAGATGTAAACGTGGTGTTTGTATACAATGTGAGTCATTATAATCATACAGAAAGCCCATTCGAAAGCAATTGAAATGTAAATGTGAGCACTAACGAGGACGAAGAACATGCAGGAAAACAGAAAGCCAATTCGAAAGCAATTGAAATGTGAGCACGAACGAGGACGAAGAACATGCAGGAAGACAGAAAAATCTATAGCGAATGCATAACGAGAGAGCAAAAACAGCAAGTATCGTGAGGCAATGAATAGATTGCCTACAACTTGCATGCATCGACGAGACAGAGGAGAAATGGACAGTTAAGAAGAGTATTACCGAGTTTGGATAGCGTCGATCATTGATATATTTCCGGTGGCGTGGTTCAACCCGCCTCCCACCGAGTCCCAGCCCGCATCAAGGGCATCCTGGAGAAGCACCACGTCTTGAGAGAGGTCCGCGCCTTCCTTTCGGGCGTCCTCGACAAAGGCTTTGAACAGTCTTGTGCCGTCCCCGTCGAGGTTTTCTCTTGGGATCCAAGTGGCTTCGGTCATCGGGTATCTGAACCGCCGTCACCGTGCTTGCCAGGGTTAGGAAGATGACGGAGCAATCACTTACCCCTCCCACTTGGCCAACCACAAGTAAATATATCCATCTACTTTTTTCCGACCAACGAGCTTTTCGATGACAAAATGTTCGATATTGTCGGGGACCTGAGGATTAGGGCAATCAGGGCGTACACATGTATCGCCTTGATTCCGAAGAGTCCGGCGTCTAGCACCTGATAAAACGAAGACACGAGGTTCAGCACATATACCTAAGCAAAACGTGGCTGCGGCAACCCACTTTGATTGCTGACCAGCGTATCGTCTATTCAGCGATCGCACTCTCAAGTATCAAGAAACGGAACTCACTGGCACATCGGGCAGATGTACACGGCCTCCGGTTTGAGTCTTGGATCACCAGACTTGATCCCGACACATCCATAGTGGTACCATTGCTCACAACTACATCCACCACACGTCAGTCAGTTACGGCACAGCAAGGTTCTCATCAGGCGCTTACTTGTCACATTGGACGAACTAGAAAAGAAAAAAAGGTTCAGACGACCCAGACGAACGAGGTGTCGAAAACCTACCTGGACATCCCACTGGCGAAACAAGCTTGGGAGGTCTGGCCACATTCCACCATCCTTAGATATCGCTTCCCACACGTCCTCTTTCGTCGGGGATGACAAAGGCGACTTCATCGCCCAATTCTCCCGTCCCTCGCCCTGGTGTATTGGAGTCGACATTCGGGCGTCTTGGTCAGCCTCTTCTTCGGGTCGTATCTCAGACGCTGGTGATCGGGGTTCCAGTTCGACCGCTGCTATCCCCACTATCTGGTCGACCTGAACATTCGTGCTCGGGATCGTGGGTGGCACACTCGCTCCTTGTTTGGGTTTCTTATGACGGACGCGCGCGCGCGGCTTGCCACGCTCGCTCTCCTTTCTCGTACGTTTGCGGGACAAGCCAGAATCGTCTACAAGACCGCTATTTGGCTCTTCCGCACGCGCTTCTGCATCGTCCCTCGTAGAACGTCCCGGCGCGAGGTGAGTTACTGTCAGAGTCGGCATAGGCGTAGTCGACGCAGGCCCCTCCCCTATCCCATCAGGTGGTACACCCTTATAAAACACAAAATTTCGCGTTAGCAACTGGTCCACGTCACGAACCAAAAACAGGGTCGGTCGTACCCTAGTCAGTCCATCAAGCCTCCCCGCCCCCTCGTCCTCGTCCTCATCCCCATCCCGCTTCCTCTTCACTCCTCTCATCCCTTCCCGAACCCTCACAAAAATCTTAAGCGGCGCCCGCCTCGCCAACAACGCCAACTCGTCTACTGACGCGCTCGGACCACCTATGACCCTTCTTGCAGTCGACGACGTCGACCGAGCGCGCGCCGTATCCCTTAGCACCGCCATCGCTTCCGATCCCGCACGCACCAGAGATGCGGACGTGGACGTGCCCAACGCGCCCAGTGACTGCGACGGTGGGGCGCGGTACGGTTCAGAACGGCGTCCTCTGCTGCTGCCGCTGCGCCGTTCCGTTAGGTCAGACGTAGAGATGGAGGCATCGGCAGAGGCGCGTCGCGCAGCTTCAGCATTACCTTCATCGCGATCGCCCTCCTCGTCGAGGTCCGTCTCATCCAGCGACGTCAGCGAGGAAATCGACCCCTCCGAACCGTCCAACTCACGCGTTTCCGTTTCCTGCCCGTGCGCTTGCACCTCGTCATGACCATGCGCATGCACTGGTGGCAGCGGCGGTGGATAATGCAACACCGACGGATCGACAGTGAGTGGTGCAAACGATGGCTCGCGGTGCTCCAAAACCGTTCCCGGCGTCGACACCCCCGACCTGGATCCCGCACCGTCCAACCCCATGAGCGCATGCCACACCTCGTCTTCGTCCTGCGTCGCCGTTGCAAAACCCACGTCAGACGATTCGAACGGCGTCGCGTACCGCGACGGTGTCGTCGTCATCGAACACGTCAGGGGCGGCGACGTACACCTTGGAGGAGACGAAAATCGAATGTCGTACCCTGATCCGCAGGCGTAGTCGTACGCGGTCGTCGGGGAGGAATACCCGTCGCCCACATCGTTAGCCCCAGGATCGGGATAGTTGTGCTCGGTCCTGACGGACGGCCTCGGGGTCTTGGACACGTCGAGGTTCCCCTCACTGGTAGCCACCAGTGGTCCGTCGTCCGACGGCGGCGGCGGGGTGTGTGTGAGCGTGATGACGGGTGCTCCGGTGTCAATTTCAGCATGTGACGGTTTTTCAACACCCGCCTGGTCCATCCGAGGACTCGACCTTGCGTCGTCCACGCAAAGCCCCTCGGCCTCCCCTCCTACGCCATCCACGGACCTGGCACGCTCCTCCACCCCCGTATGACCCGCACTCTGCTCGCCCACACCAAGCGCACCCTCCTCGCCATGAAACCCCTCAACAGACAGGCTCGGCGTCAACGGCGTCAACGGCGTCTGCAACTCCGAAAACACCCCCAACGAACCATGTCGTCCCGATCCCACCCCCGCACCCACCATCACCCCTCGGTCCTCCCCCACCGACGGCTCCGGTGTCAATGGCGGCGGCGCAGGCAAGCCGGGAAGGCTCACGACCAGGCGAGGACGCACCGCCAGCTTGGACGCTGTCCCACCCTCGTATGGGCTTGGCGCGCGACTGAGGACCCGCGCCTGCACGTCGTCGGTCGCACGCTCCGATGGCGGCGTAGGAAGACAAGATGGCAATTCTCTATCGTCGACCACCACTGGGGACGATCGTCTACGATGGTCCGACACGCCAGACACGGGCTCATCGCCCTTGGTCGTACCACCTACAACCGAAATCGAGTCGCCCTCCGTATCAGAAGTCATCCGAGCGTCTTCCTCATCTCGCTCGTCAGCGGGTTGCCCAGAGTGGGCAACAGAAATCTCCGGCATGGGCGTATCGCGAGCAACCTCATCCAGAGCGCTCAGCGAGCTCAATGGAGACGTCTGGGACGACGCCTGCACGTCGCAACTTGAAGACAGCCCCGTCTCGGGTATAGACCCATCACCTGCGTTCGGCCCACCTACGACCGACTCCGAGTCGCCCTCAGAGGTCATCCGAGGGTCCTCATCCTGCTCCCCAGAGGGTGGCCCAGCGTGGTCGACGGGGATCTCCGACAAGGGCGTGGCGCGAGTACTCCTACTCAGAGAGCTAAGAGAGCTCAATGGCGACGCGAGCACCGCTTGCGCGTCGCCGATAGGTATCATCAAAGAATCTACACCTTCAGTTGCGAGAGAACGCGCTTGGTGCTGTGAATCTTGGATCATCATGCTTGCTGAGGACGAGATCTCCACGGCAGGGGTGATGCAACCAGGCAAAGGCATGGTCGGGGCGTCCGAAGAACTGGAAACAACGGATGAGAAGGTCGTGTCCGTTCGTTGGGTTCCCGAATTGTCGGCCACGGGTTCGCTTTGGGATAGCGACGAGTTGTTTGGCGATGTTGGACTGTCCGTTGTGGTGTTCGGTGTACCTCGGATGGCGCCGCAGATGACCTGAGCCCAATTTTCTGCAGCATGTGTGATGGGTCGTACTAGATAAATCAAGTTAGCAGTCGCTCCGGAACATGTCACCAGCAAAAACCACGCAGCGGCGCCAAAGGTAATTCCCCGTCGATAGCATCCACATATGACGTAACGGAGATAGTAATAGGACTTACGGGGATCACAAGCATACCGCTCATGTAACGCTATAAGAAACCATCGATGTGAATTCACTAGTAATAACACGATGAAGTTGGAACAGTGAAAACTTACCTGGAGCGGCGCTCCAGTCGACAGGAACGAGACCAGATAAATGTCCTTGAGAATTCGAGAGAGAACACGACGGTTCAGATATCGAGGAAGGTGGGTATGCTTGGATCGACGCATCTGCGTACTCTAGAGAGCACTCCGTCAGTGAGGCCGAAATACAAAGGTAGCTCTGGGACGAGTATACAACGTATACAAGGTAGATAGAGTAAGGAATACGCGACCAACGTACCTTTGACTGACATTACAGGTGGTGGTGAGGTTGCAAACTCTGGTGTTGAGATCGCAATCGAAGAAAAGGGTGACGATGACTTAGGCCGTGACACGGACAACACCGTCGATTGTCGTGGAAACGGATCCACGACGGATGTCGCGTCCAGTGCAGCTACGAAACGAAATCGAGTCACCAAAAGGAAATGGCAAGGGGCGAGCCTACTCACGGGAATACGACATACGTCTGTCACGGGCGAGTATCGCCTCGATCGTAGCCTGTATCGAAGCCACGCTCTGCACGAGGCTCTTCTCTTGCACCGCGTCCGCGCCACTCTCGTCATCGCGTAAGCCCTCGGCGCTAGCATCGCCCAGACCGGCTTTCCCACCCCTGCCCCGTTTCGAGCGGCCCCTGTTGGACCGTGTGCGCGTCGTGCGGCCACAGCTGACACCGACAGCATATTCGAGCTCGGAGAGAGACTTGGCGGTCTTGGTCTGTGCGGTACGGAGGGCGTGCAGCTGGGCGAGCGCGTCTTTGACGTCCGACCTGACGCCTCCGAGGCCCTCATGGAACCCAGCGAACTGGCACTGGAGCGCGTTCAGCGCTGCCACGATGGGGAGCGTGTCGTGCAAGGGGTGGACGATGGGGAGCGTGGCGTGCAAGGGGTGTGAGATGTCACTAATCGTGGCGGTGGGGAGCGAGGCTGTATCAGGGGTGGGGGCGGGCGGGATGGACGGGCCGGTGTTGGCGGTGAAGAGGGAATCCATCGAGGGTGGCTGGGAAATTTGAGAGGAAGGGGGAGGACGCGTCTGCGTCGTCGACAGATTCGTCATTGGGTCGTAGTAGTACCAGCGCCACGCCTGCGGTGCGTACCACTGGCGCATGGGCGCAGCTGAGTGTTCCTGTGGCAGTGGTGTCGAGGACGATGAGGACGAGGACTGGGTGGGTTGCTGTATCGCATGATCATGAGGGGTGTTCCCACCAGTGGCTCGCCCTGAGGTAGACTGTGGACGGCTCAAGGTGGACACACGGGCAGCCTCGGGGCCAGGGTAAGGTACTATGCCCGAGCTCACAGGGTTCATCGCCCTCCACGACGCCGTCTCTGTCATGAACAACGACGAGGGCGATAATGAATCGATAAAGGAAGACACTACCCGACTTCCGAATTCCGACCAAGGCGCTTGCTTGGCCCATCTCAACACCGACGACGACGATGACGACGACAATGTCCATCGATCTTAGACTCGAAAACTTTGTTGTCGACAGCGCGTATCGCGTGCTCGAAGTCATCGGCGAAGGCGCGTATGGCATCGTCTGGTTAGTCCCATTCCTCGGCTCACGATCGCCCCATCTTGACCACCGTCTAGCTCTGCCGTCCACCAGCCATCTCAGCGCAAAGTCGCTATCAAACGCATCACCCCGTTCGACCACTCCATGTTCTGTCTCCGCACCCTCCGCGAGATCAAACTCCTCCGGCACTTTTGTCACGAAAACATCATCTCCATTCTCGACATCCTTCAACCACCCAGTTTCGAACAGTTCAAGGAAGTATACCTCGTGCAAGAACTGATGGAGACGGACTTGCATCGCGTCATCAGAACA
>JBBPOE010000829.1:0-12819 GCA_038091295.1 Tylopilus felleus | reverse complement strand
AAATAGCCATGCTGGCGTGCTGCATTGTTCATATCAGGGAAAATGCCCCAGGGAGGGTAACCCATGAAAGGCCCATATCCTTGCATGCGAGGATCAGGTAGGCTGTACCAACCACCACCCATGAACGGGACATGTTCACCAGATGGGATCTGTGGGACATATGCATGACGTTCAGGAAGCATCAGAAGAGTGTCGTGAGATTGACATGAAGGGAACTCGGCACATGGCACAAGGGCATTTGAAGCTGTTGCACTGTCACAGGGATCGAGTGAGTGGGAACTGCTATCCGGCACAGGATTCTTGCAAGCGACACTGGCATGACCTTCCTCACTCTTGCTGGGAACATGATCATCCTCGCTGGCAATACAATCTTCCTCTCTCATGGTGGGTTCGTCCTTGCCCTTGCTGCCAATGCGACCCTCTTTTAATGCCAAGAGATTGGCTGATGCCATGAGTAGATCATCCATTTCCTGCACGGTCACAGAGGTATCTTGTACTCTCTTCTTGGCATGGAGACTGAATGCATCATGATCATCTTCATTAGCTGTGAGGTGATGGTTAGCCTTCGTCACGAGGCGAGGCTTAGGGCATTCACTTTGAAAGGACACTGGCACAACAGAGGGAGGTTGTATGGGATTGGCCATGGCGGTAGCAGGCGTGGATGTCATGGATGGTGTCGGAGTGGAAACAACAGGCGCAGCCTGAGGCAAAGATGTTGAGGATGGAGTAGGAGCCTCGACCATGGGCGCCACAACAGGAATGGAGTCATCTGTGGGCCCATCATCGGGCTTAATTGTATTGATGACAGCCTTGGTGATCTTGATGTTCATGGGCCTGTCTTCGAGATTGGGCTCAGTGATCTTGATGCTCATCCAAGGTTTGCTCGCAGTGGTCCCTTCATCTCCAGATGATGCTGATGAGACGATGAGGCATTTTTTGCGGCTTGTTCTGGTGCTGGGGCTCGCTTTCCTTTTCCCCTTCAACGCAGATTTAGAGACGAGTTCAGCAACTGCCTGCTTCTTTGCTGCGCGTGTGGAGATGTCCACCTTGGACTTGCGCTTGCGTGGCAATGGTTCAGCTTCAACCTCCGAGGAATCGTTAGCCAGGGATAATACATCCTGTGAGTCATCCTGGACAACCACCTTTGCAGCTGCTTTCTTGTCGGCATCTGGGACGTACTCCAAGCCAAATGGCGAGCTCAAGTCCTTGACCTCAGCTTCATTGGCAGCCATCTTGATTTTCACTGCAGGTGACTGAGCGACAGCATGCTTGGGCTGCGGACAGCTCTGCACCTCTTCAGTTGGAGGTGGGACTTCTTGAATATCATTGGACTCATAGAGATTGGAGGGCAGCTTTTGAGATTTCCCTTTGCCTTTGCCAACTATCTCGATGTCGGAATCTGACAGTGAGAGGACCTCCTGACTTGGAGTGGGTCGAGCCTTCTTCTTGATGTGCATTGCTGCACCACTCTCCTTTCGGGAAACACCCTTGTGATCCACTCGAAGATCATCAAAGAGCCTTCTTCCTGCAGCATGGGGGGAGTCATGTGCTGGTGCTGTCGTACTTGTAGAAATAGATCAATAGACTGACTCCACATACGTTTATGAGCATGCAGGTCAGCACGCTACAGATAATCATGGGCAGACGAGAGGAAATAAGGTCAGCTAAATGTGTTACATCAGTGCTATGATTTGCAAGAGAAGCGATGCAAATGTACCTCTCATTTTTGGCACACACTCAAAGTGTAGACTGTTCTTTGAAGTGTCATTGAATGCTGTGATGAGGGCCGAGCACTCTGCAAGGGTGAGATCAGAGATGCACTTCGAACCAGCCTTCGTGCATGACTGTCACTCCTTGCCGGGTAACATGACAGTATCTGGGAAGTTGTAACACATGACCGAACTCTTTGCAAGCTTGGCAGGCATAGCTTTCCAGAGAAACAGATTTCCAGCCGCCCACTGACAGCCGACTTTGACTTGTTAAAAATATGAGTGGAAAATGGAAACAAAAAGGGAGTGAATAACTTACTGAGCACATGCACAAACGCACTGCGTACCTGCACATGATCCTCTCTCTCATCGTCATTGGGAATGTCAAGAACGTTTCGTCTGGTTCCCCCTCCTGCTTTGAAGCTTGAACTTCCTGAGATTCCGTGGTGGGACCATTGAATGCCATTGCAACGTGAGTCAGGGACAATTTATTACTAAATGTATTGTAAGCCATGTGGTAACAGTGACAAAATAACAACCACTCACTAGATATGTGCTTTGAAATGTCCAAGAATATTGTTGTCATCAGCATGGCATTGTTCCAAAAAGAACTATAGATGTTGATCAGCGCGATAGATGTCACTCAAATGCCCAGACTCACCTTCTCAGCACCGGTTGTTGCATACACTGAGCCAAGGGTGGCATCTTGATTAACGACCCCTCCAGCCATAATCAATACAGCTTTGAATGCATGTGCCTTAGACATGCTTGCAAGCTGAACACTGTCAGCACTTTGTCGGAGAACACATGATGCTGAAGTACTTACAGCCTGCGTCTGCTGCTTCGCCAATCGATAGAACAGAACTTGACATTGTCCAACCGTTTTGTCCTCATCATTGAGTGCGTCTGCATCATCGAATGTGGCCAAGATCTCCTACCAATTGTCTGGGTATTTTTCATGAAAATGTTTGTAATACTGCGTCATTTGCTGGGCTGCATCCACTTGATTAGATTGCGATCATTCAAGTTAAGCTGCGTCAGGCAACGTACTTGGAGTCACATGAACCTGATCAATGTTCTTAAGTCTCGCCAGCTCCTAAGCCTTGTTTGCATGCCAGAATCTTTGGTAAGAATTCCACGACATGAGATTGTTCAAGTGAATTGCTTCATAAAGCGTTGGATGACTTGTGGCAATGGCATGTGAACTCATCCGGAAAGCTCACTGAAGTTGTTGTATATTTTTTGAAAAGTTTTATTGAACATCGTCGAGGTAGTGGATGGTGTTCTACCCACTGCGAATCCATTGTCAGTGCTGGATGGGGGTTCACCATCTGCTAGGTCTGCTGGAGATATGATGAATGAATCTGATGTGGGCCATCGTGGAGAGGGAGAGTTAAGACAGTCTGGAATATCAAAATCTACAATGGTGAGTAGCACTGGACCAAGAGTAGGTGTGCAGTAGATGTTCTGGCGTGGAGTATCCACATCTTCCTCTTCCGTTTCAGGTACTATCTAAAGTGCCTCTACTGCCAATGGCTGAGAGACACCCAATGCTGTCGTGCCTTCTGTTTCTGTCCGTTCAGCATGTCTGTGCACAATCACTTCTGTGAGTGCAGTATCTAGATCACAGAGCTCTGGTGGAGGAACTTCCAAGTCAAAAGATCAGCCATTGAGCACTCTCCCAAAAAAATTGGCTCACTAACGTGTGGAGGTAGAATTTGCGGATGGGACCCCCTACTGGAAGATACAGGGGGCCTGTTGGAAGTGAGGGGCCTGTTGGATCCTGGAGGCTGGATGTCCCCCTTGGAAGCAGGAGGGTAGTTGGAACCTGGAAGTTGCACATTACTCTTGGAAGCGGGGGAACGATCTGTGGTCTCCGCTAACACTGGCACTAGACGCAAACTGTGAGGTTGTAGCAAATCGATAGCCCACCCTTCGCTTACCAGGACTTTGCCCTTCATGAGAGAATGATAGATATTCTTTGGTTGCGTCACCAAATAACACACTGGCACACTCCACAGGCTGAGGTTCTTCATCTGTGGGCTGGGGATGGTCCAGTTTCTGACGACGCATTTGTGTGTCACGCACAAGACCAGAATCCTGCGAGGTGGCCTTCACCACAGTGCGCAGTCGAGTTGGCGTCTGGACAGGTGGAGGTAATGGAGCACGACGGCCTCCACCAATCTGCTCCTTGTCTGCCCTCGGCATGTCAGGCAGCAACAATGCATGGAGAGTGTTGGTAGAGGCCGCATGCGGAGGATCCTGGTGACTAGCCATCTGCTATTGTTGAATATCAGTATCAGCATAAACGACGACCTGCACACACCTTAGTGAATGTCAACATGGAGTACATGAGGTTAATTTTCCAAGCGTGAACAAGCCTATATATTGTATACTCGGTTGATTAGACATTCAAGATTCTTCAGTCGAAGTCAGTGTCGATCCTTCAAGTTGCCACAAATCAGAGATTGGTTGCCTTACTAGTAAAAAGAAGTACATGGGAGTTTTCCAATGCAAAACTGAAGCATGGGTTACTTGGTGCAACCGAGTCCAAGTCTCCGAGGTCACTGGCACCTTCTCTTGCCAGTGTCTTACCATAGCACAGGCAATGCTCTGTCACACCAAAACAAGGAAGTGAGATGATATTAGCTTGTTCAAAGGTTGTGAGAGTCAGGCACGTACCCTGGTCGGAATATGAGAATGATGGAGGTGTTAGTCCAACCACTGCAGTACATGGGAATCTGAGGGTAAAGTGTTACATAAGACAGAGTCCCAGTTCCGAGTCACTGTGACTGTACCGTGACAAACACAAACACGTTTGAAGGCCGATATGCACTAAATGACGAGGCCATTGGATTTGGAAGTTCAAGTGACTTAAGTACAAGATGATTGTAGATACGGACTATTGATCCATCAGTTCATGCAGGTAGGTTGCCTCCGACAAGGACATCCCATGCACAGCAAGTTGGAGGGCAAATTGTGGGTGTAAAGTACTATGGTAAATGTGAATGATGGTATCAACACTTGCGAGAGTATAACCATGAGCTGCTAAGTAAGCAACTGCACATTTGCCCAATACGCTGGCACAGGCCACAATATTTTGAGACGTGGAGGGGTGGTAATGGCTTTTGATGACTCCACATAATGTCCTGATATGGACATACATGATGGGTGCAGGTGGATCATCTTGGGGTAGGACGTTGGACATAAGGATCAGCGGGAAATCAGTGTCACTATAATCTGTTCATAACAAAAACAATAACAATCATCATGCGGCCACATGGAGTTTGTGAATAGACCAAAGGCTTACCCAAGCTGGAGATACTAGTGGACTCGGATGCCCTTGAGGTGGACTGCCTGTTCACGGTTGAGAAACAGAGTTGAACGCTGGACTCTGTTCATAAGAAAAATAATGACAGTCGTCATGTGGCCACATGGAGTTCAGATGAAATGCTTACCCGAGCTAGAGATACTAGTGGTTGATGCCCTTGAGGTGGACTCGGACTGCCTATTTATGGGTTGTGCAGTCAAGATACGGAGTTGATCATGCAAGCTCGCTTCCAATGACTCGATTGGTTCAGCCTGCGTAGAGTCTGTGGCTGTTGAAATGAAAGGGTAGTATGGCAGACCACACATCAGTCTTGAAATTACCTTGTGTCATCAACTTGGCAGATGTGGCTAATGGAGGCATGCAACATTCGAGGCCTTTCACTACTACGAATGCCAAAGCCTCCCAAAAAGATTGAGTGTGCTTCCAGCAAGGGTTCATAAACGAGGCCTCAGATCTGATCGCACTTGCTCTGCGACGGAGAATCAGCAATTGGTCAGCAATCTGAGTCCATGACATTTAAGTTGGCTGCGGCCTGACAGGGAACCCACTTCATTCGATGAATACCAGGGGGAGTGCCAACAGTCACCAGATAGAAATCATACATGTCGTCAGGGAAGAACGTTTGCACCACTTGTGAATGCGCGAGTGCGTCCACAATTTCTGACGAAGTTGGTTCATCGGGGAGTGAAGACATCGCTTCATGCAATATGTGGTAAAGGGATTTTGCCTCCTGTTTGGAAATGCACTGAATGGCTATTGGTAAGGGCTTTGAAGCCCGACCACATTGCATGGTGGGGCTGTAAATTGTGAGTTGGCAGATACTGTGATGTGACGTCAATTGGGCAATACATACCAGCTTCTATACATCCTGGGATTGGCGCCACCAACAATAAGCCACAGGTAGCCAGAGGAATCAGTCATTGAGATGGTGAGAATGTAGCGCATCTGAGTCGAATGTGTTTGAGGTCATCCTTTTTATTTGATACACTGAGGAGTGTACTTGCCAGTACTGGCATGCCATCACATGTGTGGATAATTGCGATGGCAGCTTCTAATTAGGACGTACTGCTATCCCCATTTTGCTAGCATCATTGTAATTTCTGTGACTGAACACCATCCCTGTCTCCCCTATTTCTTGCTCCAGTGGGAGATCAGCACAACAAGAATGGTGAAGAATGTAATTGCATGCACTGAGTCTGCTTGGCACGTTCAAGCTCCGAATTCCATTGAATACTCAATGCGTCATAGAATGGCATTCGTGGCGATTGCTGTGAGCCTGAGGACGAGGCACATATGTACTACATCAGGAAAAATGGAGAAGTCTACCTGAGATTACCTCGGACTATGTCGCATATATAGTACCAGTTGCACCTATTGACATCCCCCCCTTATGTATTACTTTGTAGCATACATGTTTTCTATGTATGCTACCGTAGCATCCTGTTACATAAGGTCATGGCATGCCATATGTTGACATTGCCCATTGTAGTCCACTGTAGCACGCTGTTATTTTCTTCATCAGGCTCCATAGAATCTATAGACCATGGTAGGCATCACTCAAAGTGAATAAACATGCAAGAAACACTCTATATGACAATGTAGTTGAAGACATTGTACTAGGTACTACCGTATAGTACCGTACTCCGAGTCATCATTGTTGAAAACACGCAGCAACTCCAGCCCAACACATCTATATGGTATCTAAATCATCAGTTCAGTTATCATCTGACTCGCCCACTTGCTCGTCCTCTAAACCATCCGTAGGGTCCAGATCCTCCAGACCAGTGTCCATGTCATGGTGTTCCTCGGCATCTGAGTTATCCTCTGGCTCCGTCTCAATGTGTAGATCCACCGCATCCTCTGTGCACTTGTACTTGTCTATTGCACTGAGGAAAGCACGCCTGGGTACTGCTTTCTTGAGTTCACCTGTTTTGACACCTGGATTCATGACACCGGCATGTGCACTGGCAACAGCTGGCATCAACAGTACCAACAACAAACATAATTCACCTACCAGCCATGGTTGTAGACCCGTTGGAGTAGCTTCATAAGTAGTCCTATCGAAGCCATCATGGTGTTGAATTCATCAAGTGAACCAAGGTGTTTCCTGAAGACAGTTGAGTATTCATGCTCTTTGAACACAATCATTTCACGTATACTGCTCTCCCATTCATTGATAGCACACTCAATCTGTTCAGTCATAGTGAGTAGGGCAGCCTTCATACAAGTTTAAACCTACCACAGTGATTGTGAGCGCAAACCCTATGATGGAAAAAGGCTTGTAGTATCTCCCCCATTGAATGCCATCATCGTTCTTGTTCTTAAAGAGCACAGCATTGATGACTTGCAGGATGGTGGGTGTTATGTATATACCGGTATGTTCATCAAGTGATTCACCATGGTGCTTCTCACATCGGTGAGCAAGGACAGCAGGGGACTAAGTAGTAAGTATCACGTACTCAGAATATGAACGCTGAGTCCTGTTTCAGTTCCTGGAACAGTGCTCGGTTGCGCTTGATTGCACTGGCATCAGCACTGGTATCAAACCCATACACTGCTGCGATGATTGGGCAGGCCATCGACTTGAACTGACCCTGTAAATGACATGTGCGCATGGTGATCTGAAATGGTGAAGTTAACTCATGCAACGACCAGGCCATTATATGACTTGGACAATAAAAATCTTACCAGCTTCAGGAGCGCTGGGTCATGTGGAGTATTCATGTGGTGGTGATGGCAGGCCTCATCCCATGCTGCCCTGGCTCACTCAATCTCCTTGACCAGCACTGGATATGGGTTGTTACCAAGCAACATTGCACAATAAATTTTGATGGCTGTCTCAATGACACTCCGTGTTGCCCTGGTATAGTCACCAGCCTTGGCATGTGTCTTACTGCCATGATCAGCACCACCTGTGATCTTCAGACTCAGTGCCATATGGTCATTGCCAGTGGGCTCATCCTCATCAGACAAGACCACAGTGTGCGCGTGCTTCCTTGGCAATGGGTCCTCGTCAAGATTCATGTCATCTGGAACCTGCATGATTTGGTTCTCGTCATCAATGCTGAGATCTTCCAGCCTGATGCTAACAACTTGACTTTTGCTGGTTGAATCTGAATGTTAGGATGATGTGAGTACATATACATGGTTAGCTTACATGGGATATGGCGAAGGTAATTGCTTCCGCTTCTTTGGTGGACTTGCATCTAGGATGTTGATATAGGCTTTCTTACATTGCGGTCCATTCAACTTGGTAGTAGGCTGGATGGGCGGGGCCTGACGAAGCACATTCTTCAACTTGGTAGGCTGGGTGGGCGGGTTCGGCATTGGGCCAAACACACTCACAGTGTTTGACTTGGTAGGCTGGGTTGGCAGGGCAGGCTTTCCAAGCACATTTGTAGCATTCACAGACTAGTAACATGTCAGTAACGTGAACATTTGTGTAGTACAATGACAGCTTAGACTAACCTTCATGTTCACGTTGATCTGTGAGTTCACAAATGCAGTTTGCCCATTGGCAGTACCTACAGCACCAATTGCTGGTGGTACTCTGCCCTGGCGAACTGTCAGTGGTGCCGTGAGCATGGCAGGGCATGTGGCCAGATTGGTCGTGTGGACACTCCCCACTGATCTTGTTGAGAACTTAGCAGGGGTTAGAAATATGTACATGTATGTCATGAGTGTAGTACTTACCATGCGGTCCAGATTGAGGTTGACAGGGCTTGCTGTAGGGCCCTGGAATGGTGCCCTTAGGGTCGCAGCCATGGCATCTTTCTGCACTAATGTCTCACATAAGGTCGCAGCCATGAACAGATCTGTCTCTGCCGCCTTGGTTGCTTGCTCACATTTGCGAGCCAATGTCTTGCGTCGCTTTGCTTTTGCACGGGCTTGCTTCTCGGATGCACATTTGGATTGTTCATGCTCGTCTGCCAGAGAAGTGTGAATGAGTGAATCCCAACCGTAGTTAGAGAGCCATGCTCACCTAACATTGCCTGCACCTTCTCACTGGGCCGGCAGACATGACCACAGTGGGGTTCAGACTGGGATGACATCAGTGCAGAGGACAAGGAGAAAAAAACAAAAAAGAGACCTTACATACATATATAGCCGAGGCCTGGAATGGAGAGGTGGTTAGCTGAATAGAATGGACAGCCTAGCATTCAGTTAGAGGGCCCATATGGTCACGGAATTTTGTGGGCTTATGAAGGGTGCCTTTCTCGTTCTTCTCTTACCATGCCTCGTCACGCCCACCCTTACTCATTCCCAGTCGTGCAAAACTAGTGTGGCTACTGTGGCCAAGTATTTCCCACGCAGGCAGGCGTACGACAGCATATTGGTCATTCACCACGTTGCCAAGCAGTAGCCCTGCGAAATGCCATCAACCATGATGACTCCTTCCTGGGTCATGAAGGAGGCCCGGATGAGCACGATATGCTACTGGCGGTCAATTTGGAGTCAGGCCACGACACTGCTAATGCTGAAATAAATCAAAGATATGTATGCAAGTATGATGAAGGCCGTGCTGCCGATGTCCTTGGATCAGCCAAAACCATGTTTCAGTCGATGAAAGACTTACAGGAGGTATCAGGGCGAGGTGCCTACACCCCATTCACAGACCACCATGAGTGGGAATTGGCCGACTGGCTCATCACGAACGTGAACCAACGAGCTACAAATGAGCTCCTGAAATTGCCCATTGTGAGTCACATCAATTCATACGGTAGGTGGCACTTATGCTGTGCAGACACGTGAACGGACACAACCAGCCTACAAGAGCACACACACATTGATGAAGTTAATTGATCAACTTCCCACTGGCCCAGAATGGCAGTGTGAGCTGGTGCGCATGCGTGGGAATGTGGTGATTCCCAGAGAGCCAGGAGACATCGAAGCAGACAAGGGCCACAACATTGAACTTGAAGGCGAAGGTGAGGAGCTGGAGTTGTGGCTGCGTGATCCCTTGGCCTGTGTGTGGGAGTTAATCGGGAATGTGGCATTCAAGAACGAAATGGCATACACACCCGAAAAAGTCTACACCGACCCTCAGGCAAAGACGCAGCGTTATGATGAGATGTGGACTGGCAACTGGTGGTGGAAAACCCAGGTAGGTCCCTGCAAAACACATGGTCAGTGATGCACGTTGATAGGAGATGTTTAGTCCTGATTACCAGCAGGGGCCACCGTGTCACCTGTTATCCTCACCTCTGACAAAACAGAGTTGTCATGATTCAAGGGAGACAAAGTGGCGTGGCTGGTGTACCTGACCATAGGGAATGTTTCGAAACATATCCATCATCAGCCCATGTGTCATGCTTCAATCCTGGTGGGGTACTTACCTGTCTCGAAGCTTGAAACCTTCGAGAACAACTCTGTGGCTGGATACTGCCTCTTTCACTATTGCATGAGGCGGCTTGTTCAGTCCCTTGTAGCTGCTGGCCGGGAGGGTGTCAATATGGTGTGTGCTGATGGGCTCATCAGACGAGTATACCCCATGCTTGTGGCCTTTATTGGGGATCACCCAGAACAATATCTGGTGGTGTGTTGTGCTAAGAATTGATGTCCCAAGTGTCACGTGCCTGCTGACCAACGTGGCGCAAACTTCCAATTTCCCAGCCACAATCAAGACCAAACAGCCCACATACTCCATGTGCAGGCAACAGGCCAGTACCCACCCAAGTTCATCGCCGAGGGCCTGCACCCTATTTTCTCGCCCTTCTGGGCAGATCTCCCTCATGCCGACATATCTACTTGCATAACCTCGGACATACTACACCAACTCCACCAGGGGATCATCAAAGATCACCTCAAGAAATGGTGCATGGCCATCACGGGCAAGAAGGCGTTCAATAGTCGGTTTCAAGCAATGCTGTTCCATCCAGGACTGCGACATTGGAAGGATGGAATTTCCAAAGTCAGACAATGGACTGGGGCTGACCACAAACAACTCCAACGGGTTCTTGTGCCTGTACCGGTCGGTACTACACCCAACTACGACGTCATCTGGGCCAGTTGTGCATTGCTTGATTTTGTCTGTCTCGCACAGTATCATTCCCACACAGAAGAGACTCTACCTTACAGGACGCCCTCAACGATTTCCACACGTTCAAAGATGTTTTTATCGATCTCGGCTGTCGTGAACATTTCAATATCCCCAAGCTCCACTCCCTGGTCCACTACATCAAGTCAATTTGGTTGTTCGGTAGCCTGGACGGGTTTAACACTGAAAACTCGGAGGGGCTACACATCAATTATGCCAAGAAGGCTTATGCCACAACTAATCAAAGGGACTACATGATACAGATGACAAAGTGGTTGAACCGGCAAGAAGCTGTTATGTGGTTTAACTCATATCACTGTTGGTGCAATGGTGGTCATACTGCCAACAGGTTGGCTGATGAGAACAGCGATGACTCTGACAATCCGACTGCAGAGGTCAACCAAGCTGTGCCTCTGACACCATATTGTGTTGCTTGCCATCTTCATTTCCCAAGGAGGACTGTGGTGTTCCTGGTTCAGCACCATGGTGCCGTCATGTTTATGGAAGCATTACAGAATTTCCTAACTAAACTTCCCTCTTGAGGGCCTCAGGCCTTCCAACCGACACTCCACGACCACTTTGACTGCTTTAGCAATGTGCGGATTCCACTCCAACCGCTCAAACATTTATCCAAGTCTGAGAATGAGACTGCGAGAATACGCTCCCATCCAGAACGTGCCAATGGCCCTCGCAAGCCTCCCACGCCAGCTCAGTATGACACCGTTCTGGTGCAGGTTGATGAAGGACACAGGATGGCCTGGGGGGGACTTCAAGGCAAGTCAGTCACTAGCGTCGACCGAGATATATTCACAGTATTGAACGACAGGGCTACGCGTGGCTGAAGTCCACGTCATATTCAGGCTACCACCTCATCTTGGCCTTTACCCACACCTGCTCACCTATGTGCACTTGTTCAAGCCGCTTCGCACATTTGACAACAACATCAAGATGTTCTATTTCGGCCGCTCTACACGCAACCGCAATCCAAACACAGTGGTCGTGCCAATCACCAATGTTGTGCAGCCCTGCCACCTGGTTCCCAGATTTCCAATTGGCGCCCTCGACCCTTGCTGGCTCTGTGGGGACAGTATCAACATTGCCGACACTTTCTTTTTGAACAGGTATATTGATCTACGTACATTTGAACAATACAGAGTGCATATGGGTGACAGTGAATAATTCCATCCGTGCCCGAGGTGAGCAATTTGTCACTGCTTGTTGGTATTGGCATTCATGCTCATGTCAAAAGTGATCTCCAACACCGGTGCCCCTTTTGTGTGGTGGTGAGTGCCGGCCCGTCACTACCCAAGGTGAGTCATTTAAGGTCACCATTTATTTGTATCGGCATTCATGCTCGCATCAAATGTGATCTCCAATGCCAGTGCCCCTTTTGTGCAGTGTGTTTTATCAGTGTTCATACTTACATCAAAGGTGATCTCCAATGCCGGTGCCCCTTTGGCGTGGTGGTGTTGTATCGGTGTTCATACTCGTGTCAAAGGTGATCTCCAATGCCGGTGCCTACCCCATCCATGCCCGAGGTGAGTCATTTGGGATCACCACTTGTTTGTATCAGCATTCATGCTCGCATCAAAGGTGATCTCTAACGCCGGTGCCCCTTTTACACAGCAGTGAGTGTCAGCCCATCGCCACCCAAGGCGTGATCAAGTGTCAGTGGTACTCATGTCAATGTTCACTGTACACTTTACTGTAGTCTACAGTAATGAAATTGATTTGGGGTTAGT
>JBBPOE010000828.1:0-12823 GCA_038091295.1 Tylopilus felleus | reverse complement strand
CGCAGCAAAGTCTGAACACTAAGAACAAACATGATCGAATCCCTTTGTGAGGACATTCATCAGTGATTCATTCGTGTCAACCACTCAACTGGATCATCCGTACGTTCAAATTTCGTCGGTCGGCCAAGTAGAGCACCCACGTGTTTGACATGTTCAGCGCTCAAACACGCGCCGGTAGCCCATCAGAATGATCAGAAGACTTCGATAAGATCCACAGGATGTATGAATGCAGTGGACAAGGTTTGCTCCCAGGGCCCCGATAGATAACCCATTGGTGGCCCCTGCTACTTATTTACAGCCCTCTGAGAAGTTCGCTTTTCACTCTGGTCTAATGTCTGTCTCAGCGCTCAGGCAACTGTTTACTCGATTGCTGAACCGTTTTCTGAAATGCCTGCGATCCTTCCGCCGCTTACCACATGCACATATTAGGTTCATAAATCACTTGTTCGCGTTCCTCGCATCCTTTCGTCGACGGGTACCAACAAACTCACGTCGGCAGACCCTCCACCAGCCTCAAGATCCACCTACTTCCTCATCCACTCCGGCTAATGGCATCGTTTGTGCCATGAGCGTTCCCTCTACCGGACTTTCTGACGCTCACGAACGTGGTCGACCCTCTCCCGTTGACTTGCCTCACATCTATTCAAGGAGCCCATCTGGTCACCTTATCCCGCCTTCTCCAGCAAGGCGCTCTTCACGGGACGATAATCTACGGATTTTTAGTACTCAGACTTCACTTCACGAGGAACCCGATGAGATGAATCACAACACATCACATCTTTCGGCCGACTCCATCCTTGGGCCAAGTTCTAGTCCTACTATCTACTCTCACCATGGCAGTTACACACCGAACCCGGATACTCTTACCCACTCGTCCAACCCTCCCAGTACAGTCAACTTTGCACCGGATACGCGACCTGGAACCCCTGATATCAAGTCGTCTCCGCGCCCAGCTCACCGTCCTTTCAATATTAACCATCCGGAATTTCACCAGAGTAGAAAATCGTTGTCAGTGAAATCTTCCCGGTCGTCTCTGTCCTCTCGAAGTTCCGCTGGGCGATCCGCATATCGAGAGCATCATGGCCCACCTGCTCGTCCGCGAACACCAGCTGCCCGCCAACGTGCACCCATCAATCGCTCACCTTTAACGGCGGAACCATTTTTAACTGTTGCCCCGCCTGATGCAAATAATCCAAGTCAACTTGGGGAGGCCAACGATGACGACGACTCCCCTCGATTCCTTCCCGTTACAACCGCTGGTGTAATCCGGTATGATCCTCGGAAGACCAAGTAGGGTGCATGTAATGATCACCGCAGCCTAAAGCTGATAGTGACACCGCAGAGCCCCATCTAAACTCGATTGCAACATAGAAGCGATGAAATACCAATACCCCGAGATACCGTTCGTTTTACTACTGTTCCGAAATATATCTCGCATTTAACTCACTCCTGTTTTTAGCAAGGGGGTCCCAGAGGGGTGGACAGCCCATCGACACCCAGAAGGTGCCCTTTACTTCGTTGATGACAACTCGGTTAGTGAATTTGAACGATATTGGATATCGTGATTATTGTGTATCATGTGCAATTTCGTAGAAAACATTCACGGAAGTGAACATATGCGATGAAGAGCTGCGAGATGATATCGAGTACTTCAGAAATTTCTTGTTCTCGGAGCTAGAAACAGAGGTCACAACCCGAGGTCTCTCCGAGCTGAAGGTCGACGAAGTTCAGCTGGTTTTGGAAGTCCAGGTAGACGAGCTAGGTGTGATGTGTTGTTATTATTTCGTGAACCCTCGAGGCAGAAGTCTCTTTTGGCTGGATGGATGGGAGCAGTATGAGATTTTCAAGGAATGTGGGGGGGCGTTCTCGGATTCCCATAAAGGTGAGCTCCAGGCTGTTGGTCATGCAGGGTTCACCAAACGATTTGAATCCATTAGGTCTTGTTATCCAAGCACACTATTGGTGCGTCAAACACGTGAGTCATCTGTTGCGATATATTCACGAGTCTGACGCCCTGTTATCCGAGCTAGTCGTATTTGAAGCAAGGGTGATCTAAAGCAACCCCAGGAAACATTGCAGTCTCTATCCGAACTTCTGTGAGATTACTCCCGAGCTGAAAAATGAGGTAGTGGACATAATTCTTCACGCTACATGTGGTCAGTCCTTCGTCCTCTCTGGTGTACTTGTATTGAATAACAAGAACCACAGATCACTTGACGTCACCCACGTCATCATGTCCTTCGAATCCCGAGGAGCTGAGGAAGTACTTATCTCTCATTAAGCACATCAATCGTAAGTTATACGTTCAGTAACATATACCTGCTTACGCTTTGATTACCCAGCCGAAAACACAGGAACGCGTAATTGCTCCGTGATCATCATAGGTGAATGGAGTATCTTGCACTGGTTCAACATAAAGCTCACCAACGTTCTTCAGGTCGAATTATGACGACATTCTGTACGCCTCAACCATGTTTCATAATATTTCTTTCTGACAATTCCAGATGAGGTCTACTTTAACAATTTTCACGGGGAAGAATGTGCGCGCCTCAATTTTCACCAATCGGTCCATGGATGGAGATACCACCCCTCGCTGCTTATGTCAATTATTGCACCGCTATTATTCCTGGCACCCGTAGACAACGTGCGGCTATTACACAGAATCTTTGTCGACCGTATCGCGAGCAAAGAAAAATGGATCATGTTCGTCGCCAAGCTGAACTCACAACTCCAAGAAACCAGTGTGCTGGTAAGCAGACCGAATCCTCGAGTCTTGAACAACATAATCGGATAGCTTGTAGGCAACTGTTCTACTGACTGCCAACGTCGGCTTTCTTCCAAAAGAGCCAGGCACTGCAGCTCAGGAGTGTATCACCTTTATGTCATTCGCAGCAAGCATAGCAAGCATCATACTGGGTCTGGTCTTCATGGGACATATTCGGCTAGAGGCAAGGAATGACCCACGTAAAGCTGTCAGTACATCGTATCTCCTTGACATTGTTGTAGGATCTCTGACTTATGTAGATAGGCCGAATTCTTGGACGGATTATGGCACGAAAAGCATGGTCTTGAGAAACTCGCCATCATCTACAGCCTACCGCATGCATTCCTGATTTGGGGGTGAGTGTTCCCGGATGTTGTAGGTGATCGAAATTTCCTGAGCCCACTTTCCCACTGGCAGCATGGGACTATTTTTCGCAGCCCTTGTGCTGCAGTGGTTCGATGGCGGTTATCCAAGGAATTGGACCTTACAAATTATCGAGGGAGCGCTTCTACTTCCATTGATGCTCTTGGTTGCATGGTCGATCTGGGCTATTCGAGACCGCTCCGCTCCATGGTGGTTCCAATCGGATCCAAGCCTAGTGGGACTTACGGAAGATGAAGGGGACGATAACGCGCCTCCGTCGGACGAAGACATACACACAAACACTGAGAATGTCGAACTCCGCTCACTAGAGTCTTCCCATTTGGATCATACAGTCAGTCATCATGCCGTTCGAGATCAAGCAAGAACTTTGTGGGCAACTCTCTCACGACCTAGCTCATCCATCTGCATGCAACGTGAGGTAGGATCTTCTGTGTAACGGGTATATATATCAGATAGTTAGGTAGCAATGTCTAATCATGTTGTTATTATCATTTCAACAAAGAGGGAGGTTATATTCTGTTGAAGAACAGCCCGTCTATTAGCTTAGCTACATTTCCTTTTTCGGCACTATGCGACCTATAGCGCTTGCGCAGCCTTTTTCTTTCCAGTCTCGTACCATTAGTAGACTGGAGGTAAGCTAGCTGCTACATTCGTTCTATCCCTTCCATTACTTACCGGGACTAGCTCACTCTCTCTATTTAGTTGGTCGCCCCGGTCGTTCCAACCATATCCACACCAGAATATGGTGGCAAGCGATGGTACACTGCTTCCTGTCAGGACAGGGAGAGTTGCTGTGATGATGAATGGCATAAGAGGTGTAGGATTTGGGAAGAAGCATCACAAGAAGGGGAAGAGGGTGAAGCATTGGAGGAGTGGCAAGGGATACGATTGCACGTCAAAGTATCTCGATCATCCTCGGAATCGTGGTAGCGCCTGCGATGGAGCATGACGCGCTCGCGAGACGGAAACAGCCTGTTGCAGTCTATCAGGATATCAGCGACGTGTGCACGCAAAGGACGGCGGGAATGTACCTTGAAAGGCACAATCTGATGAATATTGGCGTTCCGAGTCTGTGCGGTCAGCAACACGGAGAAAATGCAAACCATTTGCCGCAGCAAAGTCTGAACACTTCGAACAAACACAGTGGTCGAATCACTTAGTGAGGACATTCATCAGTAATTCATTCGTGTCATCCGTACGCTCAATTTTTTGTTGGTCGGCCAAGTAGAGCACCCACGTGTTTAACATGTTCAGCGCTCAAACATGCGCCGGTAGCCCATCAGAATGATCAGATGACTTTTCGATAAGATCCACAGGATGTATCAATGCAGTGGATAAGGTTTGCTCCCAGGGCCCTGATAGATAACCCATTGGTGGCCCCTGCTACTACTTACAGCCCTCCCAGAAGTTCGCTTTTCACTCTGGTCCGATGTCTCTCTCAACGCTCAGGCAACTGTTTACTCGATTGCTGAACCGTTTGCTGAAATGCCTGCGATCCTTCCGCGGCTTACCACATATTAGGTTCATAAATCACTTGTTCGCGTTCCTCGCATCCTTTCGTCGACGGGCACCAACAAACTCACGTCGGCAGACCCTCCACCAGCCTCAAGATCCGCCTACTCCTTCATTCGCTCCGGATAGTGGCATTGTCTGTGCCATGAGCGTTCCCTCTACCGGACTTTCTGACGCTCACGAACGTGGTCGACGTTCTCCCGTTGACTTGCCTCACATCTATTCAAGGAGCCCATCTGGTCACCTTATCCCGCCTTCTCCAGCAAGGCGCTCTTCACGAGACGATAATGTACGGATTTTTAGTACTCAGAATTCACTCCACGAGGAACCCGATGAGATCCATCACGACACATCACATCTTTCGTCCGACTCCATCCTTGGGCCAAGTTCCAGTCCTACTATCTACTCTCACCATGACAGTTACTCACCGGATCCGGATACTCTTGCCCACTCATACAACCCTCCCAGTTCGCATCATCACGCAGTCAACTTGGCATCGGAGACGCGACCTGGAACCCCTGATGTCGAGTCGTCTCCACCCGCAGCTCACCGTCCCTTCAATATTAACCATCCGGAATTTCATCAGAGTAGAAAATCGTTGTCAGTGAAATCTTCCCGGCGGTCTCTCTCACAGAAGTCTTGTTCCTCTCAAATTTCCACTGGGCGAGCCTCATATCGAGAGCACCGCGGCCCACCTGCTCGTCCTCGAACACCAGCTGCCGGCCAACGTGCACCCGTCGGTCCATCGCCTCTAAGGGCGGAACCAGGTTTCGCTGTAGCACCACCCAGTGCAGATAATCCAAATCAACCTAGGGAGCTCATCGACCTCGGTCCTCGTTTCGCACCCATGTCAGTTGGTGGTGTACTCAGGTATGATCGTCGCAGGATCAGGTAAGGTGCATGTGACTATGACCGGAACCCAAGGCTCATGGTGACGCCGCAGCATTCCATCCAAACTCGATCGCAAGATAGAAGCGATGAAGTACCAATACTCCGAGACACCGTTCGTTTTACTACTCTTCCGAAGCATATTTCACATTTAACCCTTGTTTGTAGAGAGGGGGTTCCAGAGGGGTGGACAGCCTGCCGGCACCCAGAAGGTGCTCTTTACTTTGTTCACGGCAACTCGGTTAGTAATTCTGAACGATATCGGATATCGTTATTATTGTATCTCAAGCATAATTTCGCAGAAAACGTTTACGGAAGTGAACATATGCGATGATGACATCCACAAGGACGCCGAGTACTTCAGAACCTACTTGTTCGGGCAGCTGGAAGTCGAGATCCAGAAGCGAGCTATCTTCGAGCTGAAGGTCGATGAAGTTCAGCTGGTTTTGGAACCCAAGCTAGAGAGGAGAGAAGTGGTATGTTCCTATTATTTCGTGAACCCACGCACCAGAACTCTCTTTTGGTTGGATGAATGGCAAGACGATGGGATCTTTGACAGCTGTGAGGGTGCGCTCTCGGATCCTCATAAGGGTGAGCTCCGGGCCGCTGGTCATGCAGGGTTCACCAAATGATTTGAATCCATTAGGTCATGCTCTCAAAGCACAGTATTGGTGCGCCAAACACGTGAGTTGTGTGTTACGATCTATTTACGACTCTAACACTATTATCTGCAGTCGTATATGAAGCAAAGATGATCTAAAGCAATTCCAGGAAACACTGCGATTTTTTCCCCAACTTCTGTAAGGTTACTCCTGAGCTGAAAAATGAAGTGAAGGACATGATTCTCCATGCTACATGTGGTGAGTGCTTCGTCTCCACTGATGCACTCGTATTGAATAATAAGAACTACAGATCACTTGACATCCCCTACGTCATCATGTCCTTTAAATCCCGAGGAACTGAGGAAGTACTCATCTCTCATTGAGGAAATCGATCGTAAGCTATACGTTTAGTAACTTATACCTGCTTACGCTTCGATTACACAGCCGAAAACACAGGAACGCGTGATTGCTCCGTGATCATCATAGGTGAAGGGAGCATCTTGCATTGATTTAATACAAAGCTCACCAATGTTCTTCAGGTCGAATTATGACCATATTTTGTACGTCTCCACAATGTTTCATAATGTTTCCTTCCAACAGTTGCAGATGAGGCCTACTTTATGAATTTTCACGGGGAAGAATTTGCGCGCCTCAATTTTCACCAGTCGGTCCATGGATGGAGATACCACCCCTCGCTGCTTATGTCAATTATTGCACCGCTATTATTCCTGGCACCCGTAGACAACGTGCGGCTATTACACAGAATCTTTGTCGACCGTATCGCGAGCAAAGAAAAATGGAACATATTCGTCGCCAAGCTGAACTCACAACTCCAAGAAACCAGTGTGCTGGTAAGCAAACCGAATCCTCAAGTCTTGAACAACATAATTAAATAGCTTGCAGGCAACTGTTCTACTGAATGCCAACGTCGGCTTTCTTCCGAAAGAGCCAGGCACAGGGACTGCAGCTCAGCAGTGTCTCACTTATATGTCATTCGCAGCAAGCATAGCGAGCATCATACTGGGTCTGGTCTTCATGGGACATATTCGGCTAGAGGCAAGGAATGACCCACGTAAAGCCGTCAGTACATCGTATCTCCTTGACATCGTTGTGGGATCTGACTTACGTAAATAGGCCGAATTCTTGGACGGATTATGGCACGAAAAGCACGGTCTTGAGAAACTTGCCATCATCTACAGCCTACCGCATGCATTCCTGATTTGGGGGTGAGTGTTCCCGGATGTTGTAGGTGATCAGATTTTCCTGAGCCCACTTTCCCAGCATGGGGCTATTTTTCGCAGCCCTTGTGCTGCAGTGGTTTGATGGCGGTTATCCAGGAGGTTGGAGCTTACAGGTTATCGGGGGAGCGCTTCTACTTCCATTGATGCTCTTGGTTGCATGGTCGATCTCGGCCATTCGAGACCGCTCCGCTTCGTGGTGGTTCCAATCGGATCCAAGCCAAGTGGGACTTATGAAAGATGAAGGGGACGATAACGCGCCTCTGTCGGACGAAGACATACCCACAAACACTGAGAATGTTGAACTCCGCTCACTAGAGTCTTCCCATTTGGATACAGCCAGTCATCATGCTGTTCGAGATCAAGCAAGAACTTTGTGGGCAACTCTCTCACGACCTAGCTCATCCATCTGCGTGCAACGTGAGGTAGGATCTTCTGTGTAACGGACATATGTATCAGATTGTTAGGTATCAATGTCTACTTAAATTGTTATTATCATTTCAACACTTTGGTTTCTCCGAGGAACTTCCGATGCAATGATTAGTGGTGTCTTACAGTCCTTCTGAAATCTACCACCTCGAACCGTGACTCCCGTATGTTTATCACGGACCTCGGTTGGTCGTTACCCAGATAATAGAGAGAACGGAAGGACCTCGCGCGACTTGGCGCGGTCGACGAGACCCACCATTTTCGCAGTCATCTTTCCTTGACTGGCTGGGGCGGCCATTGTGACTATGCAGACGTTCACTTTGTACAGATAATGCCAAACCATATACTTGACTGACGAAGACATCAATAACCTGCACGAGATTGACAAGACGCACCACTTCCGTGCTTGCCACCCCGCTTGGACTGGTTTCGGTAGTCTCGGGTTCCTTGACTGCAAGTAAAGGAAATTCAGGTGTCTCGAAGTAGTAGGAACGACAGATCTGTGTAGTCATTCGTCGTCATAAATCACGGTGTGATCTTACAGGATCCTTTGGGAAAGTGACGCCAACCAACTACCTCAAGTGCCTTGTTCAGGCAAGGTCGGTCCTGTCTCTGCACAGACCCTGATCCGCGATTGACGGTTTGTCTGTCATCGAATAGTGCCACACCGAGACCACGACAGAAACGATCTCGGGGATTCTCGAGCCAGACAGTGGCTTTGCCAGCTAGGCTATGTGATGGAGAGGGATTGACCCGTTTTGGCATTAGCCAGAGTGTCATATATATGACTGGCACGAGTGGGTAACACGGGCACTACGCGATGGCGACCCTTCCTCGCATCACTAAGCAAACTTCAACACCTTCCACTCGGCTACCTGCGTTCGACCAAAGACCTCGCTCAGATCACAACTTTGATGCCGGGATCAACTCATCCGCCGCATGGACAGACCATTTCGATCACGGGTCTCTATCTGACGACGAACCAACCGATTATCCAGAGTTGTACGGACAACGTGGCTTGTTTGCACGCGCACTCTACCAGTTCGAGGGCAAGGCAGAGTTCAGGGAGCTCACTGTTGAAGCTGGGGACCGGCTCGAGGTTCTGAAGCAAGACGTTGGGGATGGGTGGAGCCTCGTAAAGACAGAAGATGGAAAGATTGGTCTCTTGCCCACAGCTTATTACACGGTAGGTGGGCTGTAGCGCTCTCAGTGGCGTCCACTAACATCTCATAATGCAGCACACCATCAACTTTCTCTCTGCGCCAGCTGACAGCCCATCCATATCGAAAGAGCTATCCACCGACGCTGTCACGCCTCGTTCGTCTCCCAAAGGCACCTCCGAGCCCGAGCTTCCTCCGCTAGTTCCACAGACGACAGGAGAGTGGCCGAACGTTCTTCCGAGTTTTCGGCAGCGATTACTTGGCGGAAAGACCATCAATCGATTCTCCGCTTTCGTCACTAGCGGCGCGGAGGAATGGGTCCTCAACGGCGCTCCAGCTCCTGAAGATGAGCCTGAAACGTCTGCTTTCATTTCCCATGGTCGCTTTTCAACGTCAGACTCCGTCGCGCAGGACATTCGACTCAACAGGCTAGGTGTTGGGGAAGCCGATAGACACTTCGTGGACGAGGGGCCTACCTGGCAGTCCAAGATCCCCGGGTTCCGTGTCTTGGTGCATTCTCCATCGAAGCGCTCGTCCGGTCTTTCCGGAGCCTACACCGCGTACAAGGTCACGTCGCTTGTCCAGCCATCCGAGCATAATAAGCCTGATGATGAGGCGATCCGTTCGACCTCTCCTGTATATATCACCGTCCAGCGACGCTTTTCGCATTTCGTCGTTCTTCACACTGCATTACTCAGACGGCTTCCTGGAATTGCACTGCCTCCTCTGCCTGAGAAGCAATATGCAGGTCGGTTCAATGCTGCGTTCGTCGAAGCCCGACGAGGAGACTTGGAACGGTACCTCGACCGTGTCGTGCGACACCCCATTGCGCGTTACGCAGAAGTCGTCACGTCTTTCCTGAGCTGCGAAGATGACCTGGTAAGCGGTCCCTTGGCGCGGGTACGGCCCAGGAACCTGCTCAACATCGCTCATACTTGTCTCTATGTAAGGAGTGGAAACGGCTTATGCCACAATTTCTCTCGATGCGCGCAGCTGGACCATCGTTTTACGCCCACGTTTTCCATCCGGCCTTCAATGTCGACATTCAAGATGCTTCAGAAGCGATCGAGAAGTTTGATAACCATGTGCGTGCCGTCGGGAAGGGTGTGCAAGGGCTAAGGAACACCTTCAATCGGGTAAGGGAAGCGCGGATAGGTGGGTAATCATGTTTGGATTCAAGTATCCTTCCGTCACGCTCACAAACATCCACACGTACAGAAATGTCCAAAGCTGAACGCCTGCTATCTTGCTCCCTCCTGTCTCTTATCACCGCGAAGCCATCATCATCCGCACCAGCTCTTGGCGCAGTGGAGGAGGAAGAAAATGCCTCCCCACAGCTGCAAGGACTCCTGAACAATGATGGTGCTTGGTGTTGGCGTGACGACTGCCAAGACTGTCTGAAACTCACGAAGGTGGTTCAGAAGACTGCAGAGACGTTGCAAAGTGTAGCAGATGTATACGATGATCACGTAGGTGCCAAGTAATTGCATGTATAGCCCTTCACTCAATATCGCTGTAGGCCAGGAGAAGGCAGCTTGCGACTCACGAAGCTCTCAAGGGTGTCGCCCATCCGTACATGACTTACCAGGTGCGTTCTGTAGTATGGGATACACACACAAGCTGAGCTACCACATCAAGGGAATCATTGAGACCCATCGATCAACACACTCTCGGTATACAGCGGCCACTGGCAACAACGTGTGTAAAGTGTATCTGGATTCGCTTCTCTGACTAACTCACCAGCAGCCGAACGAAGACATGGCTTCACGTTGCGAAACCGTTCTCAATGCAACCATTTCCGAACTAGACATTTATCATACACAAAAAGTTGAGGATTTTACGAGCCTGACAAAGGATCATCTGGATGGGGAAATTGCATCGTACGAGCAAATATTGACACGACTGAAAGCTGCACGACGAACGCTTGATTCCCCATACTTGGATGAACTGGGACACTCACCCAGAAGACCTTCGCGATTCGAAAAAGACTTGGACAGATCGGTGAACGATGTCGAACCACTTCCACAGCCATGTCCCCACGTATATGACTCGGCGCCTATGCGGCCTGTGAGCATGGCTATCCAGGGTGGCATGGGATTACTTCTTGGGAGTTCGAGTTCAGGCGGGAGGACCAGCGTTCTGGGTAGGCTGTGGGCTTGAGTGAATTTCTTTGCTCCCTAGTTTTTAGTGTCATTTCTTGGAAATGTGTCATCCGTAGCTTACGTACAATTGGATCTGAACGTTTGATTTGAACCTCCAGCGACTATCAACGAGCCCAAAGATGGGCACTTTACTGCATGGACTATGTCCCAAACAAGTACTAATCGCCGCTAGTTTGGGACGTAGCCCATCAAGTATGGCATCAAAGCTACCAGTGTGTGCACTGCAGTGACCTCGAGATGTCCACTTGTCATCCTATTGCTTTTCTCTTCGTGTCACAAGTACTGACCATGCGAGTCATGCCCTAGTAGAAGAGCGGCACGCTCTTACTCCAAAATAACAGTCTCAGGTCCCACTATCTGAGCGATCACAAACACTCTGGGGAGTTCCGCCTCCTCCATCAACTTCGCTGACAGAGTTGCCTCCAAACTTGAACACATGCTCAGGACTAAACCCAGATGTTACAGCCGCTTTTCAGTGCCGTCAGTGTGCTCTACTTCCTTCGACCCTTCAAGCTTCAAGCTCGTCCTGTCCGCTTGCAAGTTCCGGTCGACAACGAATCAAACTCCTCTACGAGACGTTTATGTCAAAGGTGGTGGCAGGTGGTGCTCCATGACAAATCACAGTGTTTCAGCAATTGTAAATTTCAACTCATTCGGATAGTCTGGAGACCAGACCGTCTATAAGGTTGCCGCGCAGCCCCCTAAACGCGAACGAAATTTACCAGACCGTCTATCGACGGTCTGCCTCTCAACGCGGCAGTCTCATAGACGGGCTGGGTCCCAGACTATCATTCGGAGCCACCGGTCGCGGCTGCTTGCTTTCCCCGGTTCGTCCCTCACTTAACAGCACCGTCCTGTCTCAGTCACCATTCAAGCGGTGTCTAGAGCATGACACATTTTGCCGCATCCCCGAAGCGCGCGTGACCGCCCAAATGGTTGATACATGCCAGCATGTCCAGCGCTGCTGGTCTTGCTCACTAATACCCCGTTTATCAACGAGTCAGGGTAACCGATCCATGCCACGTATATAACTTCCTTACGAAGAGGTCGGTCCATTGATCTCGTTTCTCCACCTGTCCACAAAAAATGTCTGCCCGCGTCGTTACTGTCTTCGGTGCCACAGGTGCCCAAGGTACTGTCGTCGTCATTTCTATCCTGCTGCTTGCATGACCAGGTTTTCCCGTGGGCCACAGGTTCATCTGTACTCAAGGCATTACTTGCCGACGGAACGTTCACTCCGAGGGCAGTGACACGCAATCCAAATTCAGAGAAGGCCCTGGAACTCAAACAACTCGGTGTTGAAGTCGTACAAGGTGATCACTGGGATGTACTATCACTCAAGAACGCCATGAATGGTGCAGAAGCAGTGTTTGGGGTAATTTCGGTTCTTTTTTTTGCCATGTCACGCGCTAAAGGTCCCTTCCCCCAGGTTACCAATTTCTGGGATCCAGAAAATTTCGCCCAAGGCCCAACTAGTGAAACGTTGCTGGGAAAGAATATGGTGGATGCTGCGATTGAAGCTGATGTCAAGTTTTTTGCCTGGAGGTAACTCAGGATACAGTCTCGTCGTTGCCCCGTGCGTGATCTGGCGTTGTTTCAGTTCCCTCCCGCACACCACCAGAGTGTCCCAAGGAAAGTACCCTGATTTGTACCACTTTGACAGTGAGCGTATCCCAGTGCCGGC
>JBBPOE010000827.1:0-12827 GCA_038091295.1 Tylopilus felleus | reverse complement strand
CTACGGTCCAAATCCGAGAATCAGACGTCATCACATTATGTAAGAAACATGAAATCTGTGAAGATCGAGATGGAATTCTCTTCACCAGATCAGGCAAGATGTACGTACCCGAAGACCGAGATCTCCGGATGGAGATAGTACGATTACATCACAATACTCCTATTCCCGGACACCCCGGAACGGAGAAGACACTCGAATTAATGCAACGCAGCTACACCTGGCCGGGAATGTCGACACTAGTCAAAGACTATGTGTCCAGGTGTGACCGCTGCGCACGATTCAAGGGACCTAACCAAGCTCCGCCTGGAAAGTTGAAACCACTCGACACTCCACCAGGTCCTTGGAAAGAAATATCCGCTGACTTCATCACGGATCTTCCCGAATCTGAAGGATTCGACAGTATCCTGGTAGTAGTCGATCGATTCTCAAAAGAAGTCGAATTCATCCCTTGCACCAAAAGCGTGTCCGCTCTTGACACGGCAAAGCTATACTTGCGCCATGTATGGAAACATCATGGACTGCCCACAGGAATTGTATCGGATCGAGGTCCGCAATTCGCATCGCAAGTAATGAAGGACATCTGCAAGAGATTAGGAATTCAACCCCGGTTATCCACCGCATATCATCCACAGACAGACGGACAAACGGAAAGGATTAACCGAGATCTCCAACAGTACCTCCAGATATTCACCTCAGAAAAGCAGGATGAATGGGTCAGTTGGTTACCCCTCGCACAATTCTCCTACAACGCCAAGAAACAACTTAGTACAGAGAAATCACCGTTTGAAGTCACGCGATCGTATCAGCCAAAAATGGGCTTTGAACAAAGAACTACAAAGGCACCAGCAGCTGAAGAATTGACGAAACAGATGGAAGAGACTTTGGAACAGACAAAGGAGAACATAGAAAAGGCAAAGGCGTGTATGAAGCGTCAAGCAGATAAACACAGATCTCAGGCACCCGATTACGAGATCGGTGACAAGGTTTGGCTCTCTACCGAGAACCTTAAACTTACCCGCGCATCAAAGAAGCTCACAGAACGATGGCTTGGACCCTATGACATCACCAAGTGCATCAGAGATAATGCGATTGAACTGCGACTTCCGAGATCAATGACGATTCACCCGGTAGTGAACATCTCACGGGTTAAGCCATACAAGGAACGCCTTGAAGGCCAATCTACATTCAGACCAGGTCCTGTGCAAGTCACAGAAGATAGAGAAATAGAGTTCGAAGTTGAATCCATCATAGATTCACGATGGAAAGGATGTCGCCTAGAATACCTAGTCCACTGGAAGGGCTATTCTGAAGAAGATCGCACTTGGGAACCAAAGGGTAATCTCGCTAACGCATCGGAAGCAATCAAAGACTTCCACCGCTCTAACCCTAGTGCTCCCCGATCACTTAATATGTCGCAAGCCGACTTCTACTCCCTGTTCGCCTATTGTGGTAAACCAGTACCAGAGATTGATCAAACCCGTCTTCCCTTTAATCGACTTGATGTCGATTGAACCCTGGGGTGCGCCAGGGCAAAAACGCATTTATCCACTGCAATTTAATCTCTGAACACTCGGTTGAGCCTTGCTCCCACAAAAACGCTTACAAACTCACAATGATCTCTGACTTTGCCCACTACTCCATGCTTGTCCTATATGGTCTCATCTCCTATGGCATCATATGCTCCCCCGCTATGCCTATCATCTTATCGCTCTGGACAAACACACTCCTTTTCATATTTATGACGTCACTCCTATTATTCGTCATCTGGTCAATCATCATCTGTTACATGAAAACCGGAGTTTGCCTAAAATGGACTCTCTGGGAAAAGATCGGATCACCCCTTCTCACCTTCGAAATAGAACCCATTAGACATTGGACGTCTTGGGAAGAGAAGTGGGAAAAAGATGATCAGGCAGAAAATGAGGAACCAGAAGACGATAACGTCAATAGTTGGAACAATGCCCCAGGATGGGACTGTTACGGTTTTTCTTTCTCTCTTCTTACCCTTGTACACTTACTACGTTAACGTTTCCTAGTACCATTCAACCGGTACATCTTTTCTTTTATTCCTTGTATAGCTTCGCACTGCTCGCCGCAGCCACGCGTATAGCCTCACCTTTCCTATTCCATCGTTGCTATGCTTTCCTTCCTTCTTGGTACGCAGTGCCTCTTGGTCTGTGCGCGTCTTCCAGTAGTATAAATACCACGTCGTTTTCCATGTAACATTAAGCTAGTTCTACGCAATAACACGCATAGTAACTTGCAACCGCATTCTCGAGTGAGGTCGATCTCGAGTCCTGCGCGACTTCGCTATAAGACATCATCATTAGTCTTCGTGCCACTACAGAGTGCACGCATCTCGTCTCTTCATAGTCTCCACGCTACTACTCAGAGTGCGTGCTTGCTTGTTCTACGCTACGCGTAACACGTTCTGCTTTTCTGACGTAAAGATTCGGAGGTATTGTTGTAGATCTCGGTTAATCCTTTCCGTTTGTCCATCTGTTTGTGGGTGATATGCGGTGGATAACCAGGGTTGAATTCCTAATCTCTTGCAGATGTCCTTCATTACTTGCAATGCGAACTGCGGACCTCGGTCCGATACAATTCCTGTGGGGAGTCCATGGTGTTTCCATACATGGTGCAAGTATAGCTTTGCTGTATCGAGAGCGGACACGTTTTTGGTGCAAGGGATGAATTCGACTTCTTTCGAGAATCAATCAACTACTACCAGGATACTGTCGAACCCTTCAGATCTGGGAAGATCTGTGATGAAGTCGGCAGATATTTCCTTCCAAGGACCTGGTGGAGTGTCGAGCGGTTTCAACTTTCCAGCTGGAGCTTGGTTACATCCTTTGAATCGTGCACAGCAGTCACATCTGGATACATAGTCCTTGACCAGTGCTGGCATTCCTGGCCAGGTGTAGCTGCATTGCATCAATTCGAGAGTTTTCTCCATTCCGGGGTGTCCGGGAATAGGAGTATCGTGATGTAAATGTACTATCTCCATTCGGAGATCTCGGTCTTTGGGTACGTACATCTTTCCTGATCTGGTGAAGAGAGTTCCATCTCGTTCCTCACAGATTCCATGTTTCTTACATAATGTAATGACATCTGATTCTCGGATTCGGACCATAGCATCTCGAATGTGGTTTCTGATGTCATCAGCATCGGTGGCTATTTATAGAGTGGTAGAGGTGATCTGTTCTGGGGGAATGACGAGAACCATTTTGTTATCGTCCTGAATCCCTACAGAATGATCTTCTCGGCGAGATAGGGCATTGGGTTTACCCATCTGGGCTCTGGCCTTGTGTACCCATTTGAAATTGAATCGAGAGAGGTACTGTGCCCATCGAGCCTGTCGGCGATTAAGATCTTGTCGCTTCATAAACCACTGAAGGTTTGCATGGTCATTCCATACTTCGAACTGGAGATTAGCACCTTCTAGATAGTGTCTCCATTCTTCTAGACTTCGGATGACACTTAGCATCTCTTTGTCAGCAATAGGGTAATTGCATTCTTCGGGTGACATAGAGTGCAATGAGTAGGCAACGGGATGCCATTTGTCATCTTTCAGAACGGATAGGACCGTGCCAGTTGCGAAGTCCGAAGCATCCGTTTCAAGGCAGAATTGCTTGTCAATATCCGGAAATACAAGGATAGGGGTGGTGGTGAATCGTTGTTTAAGTGTATCAAACGCTGTCTGCTGCGATTCTTTCCATTCAAAGGCTTGATCTTTCTTGGTGAGATCGTTCAGAGGACGGGCTACTTGAGCATAGTCCTTGATGAACCTTCGGTAGAAGTTAGCTAATCCTAGAAAACTGCGCACACTGCGAACTGTTTTCGGGGTGGGCCATTCTAGTATAGCCTTAACCTTGTCATTGTTCATTTTGATTCCTTCGGTGGAGATGGTCATGCCTAGGAATTCGACTTCCTTGACTCGGAAGGAGCATTTCTCTGGTTTGACGAAGAGATCATGTTCTTCAAGTCGTCGAAGGACTTCAAGCACGATTCTATCATGCTCTTCCTGGTTGTCGGTTTTGGTGAAGATGAATAGGTCATTGATGTAGACCACAACAACGTCTTCCATATCAGCAAAGATCTCGTTCATCATTGCTTGGAAGGTGGCAGGTGAGTTGCATAGTCCAAAATACATTACTAGAGGTTCGAAGGAGCCTCGTTGACAGGTGAAAGCGGCTTTCCATTCATCGCCTTCCTTGATTCTGACATTGTTATATCTCCATCGGAGATCCATTTTGGTGAACAGCTTAGCTCCTTGCAGTTTTTCGGATAACTGTCGGATAAGAGGGAGCGGGTAATTGTTCGTGACTGTGTGTTCATTGAGGTAGTGATAATCTTGTACCATTCGCTTCTTTCCACCCTTTTTAGGGACGAAGAACACAGGGGATGTCTGGGGGGATTTCGACAGTCTAATGTACCCTTTTCTGGTCTGATTGTCGATGAAGTTGGATACTTCTTTCTGTTCCTGCGGTGATAGGGGAATAAGTCTTCCTTTCTGGGGTACGAAGGTATCTTTCATATTGATAGCATGGTCCCATGGTTTGCAGACAGGCATGCATTTGGACTCCTTTTTTGAGAAGACTTTGAGGTACTTGTGATAAGCCTTAGGGACTAGATCCTCAGGCTTCGGGTCGGGTTTAGGAACCTCTGATCGTTCCTGTTCCCTTTTGATCGTGTGAATGGTCCTAAGACTGTTTTGATTGAGCGCGTCAATGGATTGCTCAAGGGGAGACTTGCCCTGCAAGACTCTGCAAGTCCATGGACAGTGAGTCATACTGACTTGACCAGTTTCCCAGTCAATATCGGGATTGTGGTGCTTCAACCACGTATATCCGAGGATCATTTGGTGCCTGCCGAGATCGGTTATCTCGGCTACTACCTTTTCTTGGTGACCCTGGAAATCAATGACTATTTCGGCACAATGGGTGATGTCACCAGCTGAGTTATGTGTTCCATCCACGTTGTATACCAGTATGGGGTTCGGCATCGGAAGTAACGGTATCTTCCTGATCTGTGCCCATCTTCGATCAATGAATACGGTGTTAGCTCCGCTATTGAGGAGAGCTTCTATTCTGCTAAATCAATGGTTTTGCTTTACAGGTGCTATGTTGAGTTTCAATACTATGTCTCTTCGTGTACTGCAGTTCAGTATGTGTCTCAGTGGTTCTGGGATTTCTATAGGAGTAGGGGTGTAAATGGAATTAAGCGCTGGTTTAGAGTCCCAGCCGAGCTCTGAACCAGTCGAAGACCCCGTTTGACTATAATTTAGAGATGAAGTCATATTTACAATTCGAGAGTCACTTTGATCACCCAGATTGATCAAAGCACCTTGGCTTTTCCCTTGTCTTCGACATCGTGCATGTCATAGAAAAAGGCCTTGGCTTCATCAAAGCTAATTCCCTGAATGGCGCGGGATCCCTGGTCCCAGGATGTAGCGGGTTCTTCAGCAGTGGAGCGGATTTTAGATGCTCTAGAGCATCTCGGCTTGTGGCCTCCTCTAGACCAATTACATTCCGTGCATCGGGTAGACGGGATCTTGCATTCTTTGGCCATGTGGCCTGGCTTTCTGCAATTGAAACAAGTGGTCGGTTTCCTATTGTGATTAGAGGTTCTGGCTTTCCCTTTTCCTCTAGTGAATGCGTCAATTTCCATTTTGGATTCCTCGTCCGATGCGGCATCCAATGTGCTAATGTCCATAGCATTAGGGTCTCTTTGTTGAGATGGTCCGGCGATTCCAAGGAAGCGGGTCAATTGTCTCTTTTGACCGATGTTCCACACTTTGGTCAGATAGTCGGCCAGATCGGTAGGACGAGTATCTTCCTCAATGATTTTTTGGATGATAGATGAGTCGATGTTCTGCTCGATGATGTCAATCAACTGTCCTTGGTCGAACTGAGCGGCTTGACTATAGGTTTGGAACTTGATGATCCATTCATCAATCATCATCCTTTCTTGTTTGAGTTCCCTAAGCTTCTTCCGAGCCCAATCCTTTTGATTGGCTGGTCGGAAAGTTCTTCTAGTTCGGTACACATGCATGTCCACGTGTATGTGGTTCTGCTATTCAGCATTTCCAGACGTGTCTTGGCGAAGCTTCTGGCTTTGGGCCCTTCTAGGCATGAGAGTACTGCTCGGACCAGTTTGTCCATATTGGCGGGCATGGCGAGGTGATTCTCGGCTTGCCATGCTTTGACTTTAGCCCACCATTCTTCGAACTTAGATATGGATCCATTGAATGGTCATGGGTCTGCGAGTAGTTTAGAGATTTTGGCCGTCTGGGCCGTGGCGGTAGCAGTAGCAGTAGTTTGTGCCTGCATTGCGAGCACTTGATTGCCCATATTGTCGAGAGAGGTTAGCATATTAGCAAAAGCGGTGTTTAATGCTGCTGATCCTTGTATCTAGTCTTGCCTGGCAAGAGCAAGGGCATTGGCAATATCCTGTTGAAGCTGAGCGCGAGACATGATTCCTTACTTGATGGATTTCTTGAGTTTACAAGCCTTTTTCAGTAGCTTCCCATAAGTGGACTTAGGAGAATAAGGATTACTAGACGATTTGCGCTTGGTAATAGAGTTTCTGCTTTTCTGGAACCTTTCCTTATCGGACTTTGACAATTTCCGGTGTTTGCTTATGTGATCCAGATCTATTCGATGTCGGCTAGTTCGGCATCAGGGGTTTGGTATCTGGAGACGACTTCTGAAGTGTTTCCGGAGCGGGCGTCTGTCTCTTGTCCTGGAGCTAGGAAGTCTCCGGCGTCATATCGGTAACGGAAGACTGGAGCAGGGGTTCTTGGTCTTTTTGGTAGAGCGTCTCTGTGAATACGGATTTCTTCCAGGATAGGAAGGACAGGAAGCGGGAGTCTTCCAAAGACTAATCTAGGACCTGCTTGGTTAGTGCGGTTAGCAGCTGGTGGTTCAGGTGCTACATATGCTGGTGGTGGGATGTTTTCTTGGTTTTTGTGGGTTTTGTGGTTTTCAAGTTCTCTCTTGATCTCAGACTGAACAGCCTGATCCCTTCTATATGCCTCAACTAGTTCCCTACGTACAAACTTTATGGAAACCTTGCTACTGGCGGTAACGTGCAGGCTTCCTAAGGTGTTCTGATCTACGTAGAGGAGGGCACTGGTAACCAAAACAATGAGGTACGCCCCAGTGCCAATGAGAGATAGGAGGAGGGGAACAAGAACGAGAAGGGGAAGGGGTGGAGGATGAAGATGATAGTTCCAATGAGATCCTTCTCCTCTTCGAAATGTCTCTCTCCCGTGAATTCGAGCGACGGCGTCTATCTCCTTGCTGCTCAATGCCCAGGTTAATTCCCTCTTGAATAATGTCCTCGATCTCATTCGGGAGGAATGCTCTATATGGATTGTTAGCAATCCCGATGAAACTTGAAGTGAGGGGAGTGGAGAATCCAGACCTGAAAACTTCCTGTTCTAGTAAGTGGCGGCGGACGTATGTCCAATCAATGGGTTCCTCAAGCGGTGAGGGTGAGCGGATAAGTTCAGGGTAGAAGTTCCTGAAGTCTTGGTGGACCTGTTCTAGTTCAGGTATGTGATAACCGGGATCCAATAGATCGACCTGAGGGAAGCGAGGTGAGACGGGTAAGGGTTCCTGCCAAACCGGTGGCAGAACGTAACGGAAGTCAAACTCTTCAAATTCCCAACCTTGGAAGAATTCGATCCTTCTTTGATCAACCGGTGTGTCGAAACATGGGGCGGGTGGTAGACGTGGTGACTCGGACCTGTAGGAGGGGAGTTCCTCCGGTTCTTCAAACTGTTCAAAGAAGGCATCGGCATTGTCAGAAAAGTCTGGCCAAATGTAGTCCTTGACGTGAGGGAATGGTGGTACCTGTGGGTATACGAGGTTGACAGATTCCTCGACTAGGGTGAGGACAACAGATTCCTCTTCTTGCTTGATCTCTCTCTCTGGTGAGGCAAATAGAGGGCCTCCTAGGATGCTATCAATAGGTGCCTGGTAAGCATAGTCAATGACCCTGACTAAAGGTAGGCGATCCTGTTTCTGTACCGCAAACTCAAAAGCGGCGGGGAAGGCTGATCCCAATTTGCACGACACTATCCAATGAGATTAGTGTGGCCATTCGATCAATAGACAGCAAGACGGTTTCTCACTGGCAAAGGTAAAAGTGTGGGGTGGTGGATAGGGCGGATGCGAAAGGTGTTGATTGCTAGACCTTCCGCGGTATCAGTAATGAAAGTCTTGTTCAAGTGAAATGACCAAACTCACTCAAGAGCCGGCTGTTAAGCTAGAGCAAGGGAGAGACCTTCGTCAGTGGCACTCAATGGCAAACTGAGAAGTAAGTGGTGAGACCTTGTGTGGCAAGAGTGAAGATGGGAAATCTCCAAGTGAACAAGACTAGGGAAACCAGTTGAGTGTGCTTGGACTTTATATACTGTCTAGGGGTTTACACTTGTGTACACTAGATCTTACAGATATCCTGTGCTACAGTACATGAGGAGACCATGAGGAGCATAGCCTAGATGAGTGGATCATACCCTATAGGACGAGTGCGAGTCATGAGGAATCAGTGAGGCATACATGAGACAAGCATGAGGCAGATAGGGGTCATAGAGTGGAGATGAAATACATGAGGCGCCTAGATGCGAGGCTGTGCGATATGCATGATGAAGGATCTTGGCATGAAGCAAACATAAGGCGGACAGCCATAAGGCTGTGCAAAAGTCTAGACTGGTGGCGTTGCATAGGATAAGGAGTGTAGTGGTTGGTAGTGACTGTTATTGTAGTAAGGTTGGGAGTTCGATCCCTGGGTATGGCAAATAATATAGGGGTGAAGTAAAGTGAGCGTAACACACAGAGGTGGTCAGAGTAGACCGGAGGTGGGCAGAATGGGATATGACACTCTCTGCCTCCAGAAGATACCATTGCATCCATTGGACTCACAGGTGACTGAACTATAGGCACAGTGTGTTGCATTGGACAAGTTGGTCTGCACACTGCTTCTGGATCCTGCGTAACTTGCACTTGGCTTGAGCTATCTGTAAGAGAAGCTCTGCTTCATTAGAAGAGCTGGACCCCATGGATTACACATCCATTAGAATGGTGGCAATCTGTGCAAAGGGGAAGATAAGATCCCCCAAGGATCTAGAGTGTTCAGGTACACAATGAACATGAGACCATAGGCAGAGAACCCTGCAGAGGGGACTTGTCATAGGATTGTACTGGAAATGTGACAATGTGCAACCATCAAGATAAAAATCAAAGGATTCCGCCAGTTCCAAAGAGTCTTTCCAAGTTCAGGAAAGCAGTTGACAATAGCAGTGGATGTAGCATCACAAACACCAGATTGGCTTACAGACTTGTTGACTTTGTTCATTTCACCAGAGAGCTTTGATAGTTCAATCTGTTGTTTAACACAAGTGCATGTATCATCAGGTGTGTGTAACTCACTGGACTAACAAAATTAGGTTTGTTTGGTTTGAGAAAGAAGTGAATGATATATCTTGAAAACATTGCTGTATCCCTCTTCTCTACAGTACTAGTAGTATCACCAACCTTGCATGTGTGACAGAAGTAATTGCACTTCAATCCTCCATGACTGCATTCTTCCACTTGTATTGGATTGTTGCCTGAAATTATTACAGCAGGGTATGAGCATTGCCTCCTCCTGGTACTTGACATTGAATCCCACAATTCCAGTATCAATCACTTTTCTTGTAAGATATCATAAGTTGCTGAATGCACAAATCAAAAGTAAACTCACTCAATGGTGTTTTTAATCCCTTGCATGAGTTCCACTGGCGATATGTGTGGAGAGGCTGATATGAAGTGAATGGTGAATTCCTTCTCCAGTATGCCTTGAGGTAGCAAGGCATTTGACATATAGACAACATGGTGCTTGTTTCATTGCTTTGAAATGTTACTCAAGATATCATCCATGAATAAAACAAGGAGAACAGTGGAGATCATTCATCCACTTGACTTTATCCATAAAGGGTTTGGTATTTGCTTGGCAAAAGCAATGGAGGAAGCTATGGGTCATGATAGTTTAGTACTCAGTCACTCTTACATGTTCAGAACAAGAAAACCAACCTGTCAACTTTATGCTGGAAAGTCCACAATGTTGTACTACTGGAGGTCAATGAATGTGTTGAAGAATTTTAAGACTGGGACAATGACCATCTCTGGGTCAATGACAGATCCATCCTAAAATGATTATGAGGAAGAGTTACAGAGAATTAGAAATGGAAACATACCACTATCTTTGAAGCTTTGTCTCCAAGTGAAAGGAGTGCTGGCTCCATAGCCTCAGAAGTTGTGCTGATGTCCATCATGGAGCTTAAAAGAATTTTTTGGATACAAAATATTGACCAGACTCTTGATGGAGAAGTTTGTGGACAAAAAGGATTGATTGTCCAAGATTAGCCATCTGCATGGATACAACAAACCCACATGGGTTGTGGGTATGGGTATGGGTGAGTTACCCATACCCACACTGTGGATACCCGATTAGAATTTCACTTCGAAGTTGAAGGAAATAATGTAAAGATCTACTACTTCCACTCAAATAAAGTATGTGTTACTAGCAGGCAAACTGGGATCATGTTGGAAAGTCCAAATCCTGGTTCAAATCCCAATCCTACCAATACTAATACTAATACTAAATGATTAAATGATCAGTTGCAACCAATTACAACTAGTCTTTGTAAATATTGGTCTATATCTCAGTTATGTTGGAATGCCTCACTTAGATACAGTGTGATGAAATATACTACATACTCTTGGCTTTCTGATGACTAAGTCTTTAGGTAATTCCATTGAGAGGTCACTGAGATATCACCATTTTGGGTTGTATGTCATAAAGCCTTCTCCAGGAGAGTATGTACTTTAAACAAGCTGGGACAAATTGTGAGGAATCTGAAAATATTGTTGGAAGTGCATAATAATGGTATTAACTAGGGCCCAGCAGGGCAAAGCAACCGGTTCTATCTAAGGCTGATCACAACCAGTTTTGCACCATTATTCATTTTTCCTCATTTTCAAAAGTCTGGACTGTTTACTTATTAAATCTAGGGAAACTGGATCAATTTGAACTGGTTTCAAGAAGCCTGATCTGGTCCAGTTCCAGTCTTTCACCAGTTGTCAACTGGACTTGGAAACACTACTCCTCTCTACCCCTCCCCATGGGCCATCATCCACCTCTCCTCATCCCCTCCCCATTCATTCCTCCCTTCTCATTTACCTCTGCCCATTAGCCTTAACTTAGGACAAGGTTAGTTTGAGATAACACATAACCTAGGGTACATCAGGAAATACAGAACTTGCTGTCCAGCACTATAGCACTTATAGCAAGGGTCTACATATATAGTGCTCTCATAGCACTTTCACAAGACCTTCATAATTTTAATTAAGAGCCAAGCATGAGAGGTTATGAAAATGTTGATTAGAGAAAAAGTCTAGTGAAGTGTTGTTTGAATTAGTAGACCATAACATTATTGGTAAAATTATAAAAGTGTTACAGTATTGCTGAGAATAAGACAGCATCGGAGTATTTGGGAAATAAAGAGAACACTATAGCATTGGATAGATCAAGAAAGCATCAAAGTGTTTACAAGGATATAATATTGTTTGTTAGATCAAAATAATACAATGATACTGATGAGATTGAAAGAACATAAAAGTCCTGACAGGGTTAATAGAACAGAACAGTGATGATGAGATTGAGGGCTGGGTGCACTCCCCTAAACATTAGCATAAAATACTGTGATTTCTCTCATAATATTGAAATACAGAGGTATGAATCTAATGCCTAATCAAATATGATGCCATAATCCTCATCATACAGTTGTGTTGCCATCAGACTCATCACCATGCCCACCACCTGCACTGTGGTGCCATTAGCCCCAGGAGTAGCACAGCATGCAATAGACTCACATGCCAGTTCATGCAATCTCATGGCACATGTTGTCAAGCTTGTCACCATATACTTCGTATGCTTCAACATCCTTGACAAGTCCATGGAACTTTCACAGGGGAAATTTAGCTTTTCCGTACATCATGTTGATAAGCACAGAAAGCTTGTGGGAGTGGGATAACCACAGAATAGGGACTTAGGATGACTTTGGAGTCCACTGTGAGTAACCAAGAATGATATTGAGTAAACAACAATGGACTACTGACCTGGAGTCCATTGTGAGTAACCAAGGGAAATAGAACAGTGGACTCCAAGGCTTGAGTTGAGTGGCTGTAAATACTGGTAAACAACTGGCAGCCACAATCAGCCACGATTGTGGCAAAGTCATCACAACTTGATGAAAAGAAGTATAGAGCGACCACAAGGGTCTAGAACATTGAGGAAAGGAAGTGTATAGGGTTATTGACCATGGGGAATCCAATGGCGATGGTTAGAAGTAGCGCTTTGGCCTAGAAAGTCTACAATGATGTAAAACCATGAAAAGAGAGTGAAATCACCAAAAGTAACACTCCCTCCTGATTGCACAACTCTGGCAATCACTTACTCCCCTCAGTTCTGGCGAGTCCAATCATCTGACAGAAACCTTCAACTTTGACTCAAGGCAAAGCCTGTTACTTTTGGTGATTTCGCCCTCTTTTCATGCTTTTAGATCATTATAGACTTTCTAGCGCAAAGCGCTACTTCTAACCATCGCCATTGGATTCCCCATGGTTGATAACCCTATCCACTTTCTTTCCTTGATGTTCTAGACCCTTGTGGTCGCTCTACACTTCTTTTCATCGAGTTGTGATGACTTTGCCACCATTGTGGCTGATTGTGGCTGCCAGTTGTTTACCAGTATTTACAGCCACTCAACATAAGCCTCG
>JBBPOE010000826.1:0-12858 GCA_038091295.1 Tylopilus felleus | reverse complement strand
GAGGACCGAAAGGCCGTTGACGTGCATGCACTGACGCATCGCTCTGTGGGGACGGGAGTGGCAGGGAAGATGGAGATGGCAACGAGTAGTCTGATCTGCGCTGGATCACGAATAAGGCAGGCACGATGGTATTAGCTCCCATCGTGCGCCATCGCCAGACGCCAATGCCAGACATTCTCTCTCTGAACCAGCTCATCGCGGAGAGAGTCCGCGAACACCCCGACCTCCAGATCCTCGCCATTCCAGACAAGAACTTCAACGTGCGTCTCTCCCAGCTCTCCACTGCCCACACCCCAGCCCACCCGCATCCCAGTACACAAAATACACTACCGCTGAGCTCGATGCAGCCGCCTCTCTCCTTGCAAACCATCTCAGAGACACCGGTGCCCTCCCTGGTCGCGCAAATGGTGACGCAACGAGCAGGCTTACCGTCGGCTTGCTGGGCGTAAGCAACATCGACTATGTCGTCACAGAAATGACCTTGTATCGCATGGGTTACTGTTCGTCCATCTCAACTCTGCACGACTCAGTCCGTCACACAGCTCCTAGGCGTTCTCCTCCTCTCACCAAACAACTCGCCACCCGCGATCGCACACCTCTTGACCGCCACCAATGCCTCACACATCATCGTACAGGACACGCTACTCTCTTCTGCCACCGTCGCTCTCACCCACCTCGCTGACGCGCCCTCCGTGTTGATCATCCACCAACCACCATCCGACGTATTCAGTCCAGATGCGCGCGCCGCACACCCAGAAAAGATACACTGGGATCCGCCTCTGACACCCGGCGTCGAATTCCCCTTACCCGTCACTGTCATCCACTCCAGCGGTTCCACTGGCCACCCAAAACCCATCATCGTGACCAACCAGGCCGCAGTCGGGAACTGCAAGATGAACTTTGGCCTCGCTAGTCTCACGACCTTGCCCTTGTACCACGTTCGTCCGGTTTTTCTGCAGTTCTGAACTCGCACTCCCTCCTTCCACAGGGTCACGGACACTCGAACCTGCTCCGAGCGTGGTACGCCGCAAAGCCACTCTACCTGTTTCCAACAGCGTCGATTCCGCTCACGTCTGCAAACATCATAAACCTCCTTTCGCAAGCACCTGACATCCAGGCCTTTTACGGTGTCCCTTTTGCTCTCAAATTACTTGCAGAGACTCAAGTGGGTCTCCAAGTTCTCAAGTGCCTCAAGCTGGTCATGTTTGGCGGGAGTCCTTGTCCGGACGAACTGGGTGATTTTCTCGTCTCGGAAGGGTTCCTTTGGTGGGTCATTATGGGCTCGGTGCGTCCTTTTTCTCTGCCCTTTTTTCACCTGAGGCCCCATGACTTGCTTTTCAGCTGAGATGGGTCAGCTCATGACCTCCTTCCGCGATTTCGACACCGACAAGGCATGGAGCTGGGTCCGCGCAAAGGGACCTTACATCCACACCGGAGTACACGAATATATGCGCTTTAAACCCCGTGGAAGTGATAACTATGAACTCTACGTCTTGGATGGATGGAACTCCAAGGCAGGCCCTACATATGCGCTCTCCCTGCGTTCTGAGCATCTAGTAGGTGATGTCCAACCAACCAGATGGGTCTTATGCTACGAAAGACCTCTTCATCAAACATCCTACCATACCCGATGCCTACAAGTACATAGGCCGGATAGACGATACGCTCGTCATGGTATGCTTGCATCTCTCTCATCACCCTCCTCTTCAATCCCCAACTCAAAACGCAACAGGTCAATGGCGAAAAGACCAACCCCGTCCCGATCGAGCTCACCCTCCGTTCTTCCCCGTACATCGCGGATGCAATAATCTTCGGCACTGGGCGCACACAGATCGGCGCGCTCATCCTCCCCTCTGAAGCCTCCCAGCACTTCTTGCATGACGAATTTACCCGCCGCATTGCCTCGATCGTCGCGCTCGCCAATGCTGATGCACCTTCACATTCCCAGCTCTCCGTCGAAACGCTCGTGTTTCTCCCATACGGGACAGTTATTCCGAGGGCGGACAAGGGAAGTATCTTGCGACCAAAGGTGTATAAAGAGTTTGAGAAAATGATCAAGGAGGTGTACAAGCGCCTGGAAGGGGAGCTGGAGTCGAAAGACAAACTGCGCGCGGAAGGTGAGGGGAAGGCGAAAGTGGTCGTGAGAGAGGTGATTGGGAGGACGATTGAGTGGCCTATTGAAGGACTTGAGGATGACACGGACCTGTTCAATTTTGGGCTTGATTCGCTGCAGTCGACGCGGATTCGAAATGCTATTCAGAGGGTGCGTACGTTTTTTGTGTCATCCTTTGACTCTTTCTTTCGGCGTGGGTTGGAATTGACGAAAGCCTGTTTAGGAGATTGATCTAGGCGGGAAGAGATTGTCTACCAACGTCGTCTTTGAACATCCTTCCATCGCAAAGTGCGTAGGTATCTATCTCACCGTGACAACCGCTCACTATTCTTCCGTTGCAGGTTAGCAAAGCTCATCGTCTTGCTCTCTTCGGGAAAAGATGCCGATACCTTGCAGACCACCCCGCAAGAGCTCATGCTAGCGTTGGTCGACAAATACAACCACTTTACTTACCCACCCAATGTGCACAACGAGAGGAATGGGAGTGTTACTCAATCCTCTGGAAAGATGGTGCGTACGACGCACCTCCTCGATGTTGACCCACGGCATGTCTTTGTCACTGATTTTCTTCTCATTAGGTCGTTTTGACAGGCGCGACGGGATCCCTCGGATCCTACATCCTCGACGAACTCCTCGCCGATCCAAAAGTGGAGACCATTTACTGTCTGTGCCGTGCTAAGAACGACGCTGACGCGTCGGACCGACTCGCAGGGTCGATGAAGACACGCAAGCTGCTAACGCGGTTCTCGAGTGCAAATGCGACTGCAAACCAACGCATCGTGGCGCTTGCGGCAGATTTGCCTGCGGTCCGGTTGGGTCTTGACGAAGCACGCTATCACGAGATCGCACGCCGGGCGACGGCGATCATCCACGTACGTCCTTCACCGTACCCTCTGTCATCTAGTTCGCTTCACTTTGTCGCTGCAGAACGCCTGGGCGGTCAATTTCAACTTGGGCATCTCCAGGTAGGTATATATGCATGATTTCATTCGTCGGGTGTTGTGGCTCACCTCGACAACAGTTTCGAAACGCACGTTCGCGGCGCGGTGAATTTGATGCACCTCGCACTCTTCTCGCCACGCGCCCAGCCTGCCAAGTTCTTCTTTGCCTCGTCCATTAGTGTGGTGGCGAATTGGACTAGGCCGGGACTGGTGCCCGAGGCGGTGACGGATAATCCGGCGGTCGCGCAGGAGATGGGATAGTATGTATTTTTCGTTTCTTTTTTTTTTCAACTACTCTCTGACCGTCCGTTTCAAAGTGCACAATCAAAGTGGGTCACGGAGAAATTGTGTCAGATTGCGGCACGTACGACGCCGATGCGTACAGCGGTTCTACGTGCGTACCAGGGAAAAAAAAGTTCAAGTACAAGAATGACGACGACGCCTCATGGGCCACTTGTTTTACAGGTATCGGTCAGATGGTAGGCGACACGGCCAATGGGATTTGGAACGAATCCGAAGGGATCTCGCTCATCTTCAAGGTCAGTCCGTCGCTCTGCCATCTCATCTCTCTCTCCTGCATGCCTTGTTACTAACCCGAGAACCCGGACCACAGTGCGCAGACACGATCGGTATCCTCCCGCAACTTGACGAACGCGTCTCGTGGCTCCCGGTCGACTATGCCGCCAAGAGCATCGCCCAGTTCGTCGATTTGCCTACGCCCGCTGGGTGTCCTGTGTACCACGTTATGCATGCGACACGCGTCCTGTGGTCCGCGGTGCTCGACGCCCTCGGCGCGGCGCGTGTTCAGTTCAAGGCTGTCCCACGGCACGACTGGCTCAAGGCGCTTCGCGCGAGCGACCCAGACGAACGCCGCAACCCGAGTCGCAAGCTGCTGGCGTTTTACGAGAGTAAGTATGGTGCCGAGGAGACGACGAGGGCGGGGTTGTACGTGAACAACACGTTGGAGGCGAGTCGTTGGTTGAGGGAGGCACCAGTGGTCGGGGAGGGGATGGTGGCCAAGTGGGTTGGGGGATGGAGGGAGAGCGGGTTTTTGCCCAGAATCCGAGTGTAAGGTTGGTTTGCATGGGATGCTGGGATCTGTACACTTTAAACGGACTTATGGAAGTTGTACTGACCAAAGATTACATTGTCGAGCATACACTCGTCTACAACGGATTATAAGATTCAGTACATGAAATATATGCCTTGTGGTTACGCCCTGCATCCATCAGACCAACAAAGTCAAGCTATACCCTGCCAGTCCCAGCACTGTGAAAACACGTCAGCAACACAGCACACGCAACGCGACACGCTCAGACTCACAGTACCCCGTCAGCTTCTCCCACGGCGTGTGGAAATACACGCTCGTCGTTCCGAGCGCAAACAACCAAATAGCTATGAGACCGACCGTGGCCGTCACCGCCCACGTATGCATACGCGACCACGGCAACGCACGCAACGACGGCGCCAGTTGGTCCGCCAAGAACAAGATCGACATGGTCAACAAAAACACATGTCCCGATACGTCATGTCCCCTGCGTAGCCTCGGCACCGTACTCCACGCGCCCTCGGGGAGCACGAGCGGGGACGCAAACAGCGTCGGGTGTGTGAGAGGCGAGAGGCGAGATTTGGTGAGGCAGTACTCGGATGGGACGATAAAGGCGGCGCCCGAGGGGAGCGCGACGGTGCATTCGCCCCCCGAGAAGAGGATGAGCCACTCGATGAGCGCGGGGCCAAAGAACCAACTCGTGAACGCGAGCCAGGCGAAGGAGGCGATGGTCCATTGGAGTACGCGCGAGAGGGTTTGGATACGCCGTGCGCTAGTGAGCCAGAGGAAGAGGAAGGCAAAGGACGTCCATCCCCAGGCGCGTTTGATGAACCAGACGTTGAGGAGGTTGGATTTGTTGGCAAAGTAGTCGGTCTTCTGAAGAGGGTGGGGGAGGTGGGTAATGAGTGGGTTGGATGTGTCGAGGTAGGTGTTGTTCTTGACGGAGTAGACGGTGCCGAGGAAAAGCACGAGCGTGAGCGTTATGAAGGCTGCTTGTCGGGCATTGATACTAATCGTCATGATGGTGGTAAGAGCAGAACAAATGCAGCGACGTCTGGCGTACACGCGGTATCACTCTCACGTGATCAAGGATTCGGACAGTAAATCAAAGCAAATGGGTGCAACCAAAGTATCTACTTCTCCAGATCGTCGTCAACATTGACGCGGCGGTATCCCCTTGCGCGTACTCTGTGAACGAGACGGCGCAACAGTATCAAGCGTGGCCCTCCGCAAATGTAAAAAGTGCAAGGGACCGTCAACATGAAAAGGACGATGACCGCGTAGGTCAGATACGGCGGCGAAGGCTTATCATTATCCTCGGCCATGTCGTCCTCGATATGCGAAATCACAACTGAGGCACTGGGTGCAGCGTCTGTGGGCTTCGCGATGGGGGGTGGCACTTCTGGAGCAACTTCAGCAGGTGATGGTTTTTCAAGAACAGCAGGTTCATCCTCGACATCCTGTTGGACAAACAACAGATAATTTTATTATTTGACATGTCGATAAAACATGGGCGCTTGAACTATAGCTCAGCGCGGAGTGGCACCTGGTTTCCTTGTTCGTCTATAACAGGCTCTACGGGCAACTGAGGGAGGCACGTCAGCAGATAGTAACCGTTTAGACTACTCTGACAAACCTCTCCGGAATCATGGATGATCACATCTTCCAATGGGCGATCATTTTGACCCTTTGGAACATCCTCTACAGAGGGAGTGAGCATGGCGTCTGAAGGAGCTTCGGATAATAAGGACGCACCGATCGCGTAAATGATATCCATGCCTTCTAGAACCTTGCCAAACACAACCTATGCAGAATTGGCGATCGTCGACAAAAGAAGGGCATTGGGACCTACATGTTTACTGTCCAGCCAGCTGGTGACTACGGTGCAGATAAACTAAACAACAGTCAGTTTACAAGCCGCCTAAAAGCCATGGACCTTACGAATTGTGAGCCTAAAGGAATTTTTTTCTCAGACAAAGGTGCATGGGAATAAATCTGGAGTGAACATACCGTTCGTGTCCTTGCCTGCGTTAGCCATCGAAAGTGTGCCAGGACCGGCGTGCTTGAGTTTGCTAATGGAGCATTTGGATGAGAACAGGAAATTTTTAATTCTTTCATAACCTACAAGTTTTCATCCTTGAACCTATCACCATAGATGGACTTAGAGACAGTAATCAGGATCAGACACAGGGTGTCTCTGGACTACGAACCTTGCCACCAGTGCCGTCACCGCGGGCTATAGGGTGTTGCAACTCGGTCGGACATACGTGCTTTTTATAAGAAATCTGGACATACTAAAGTCTCCACCCTGGATCCTGGACGGAAGAAACGTGTCATCAAACCGCAAGGATATGATGGATTGAAAAGTACTTGCATGAAGTTTTTAATGACACGGTGGAACTTGGAGCCTTTGTAACCGTAGCCAAGTTCGGCACCGGTCTTGTCCTTTCCAGTCGCCAAAGCGCGGAAGTTCTCGACAGTCTTTGGAACAGTCTGGGAATGAAGTGGTTGAGTCACCGCTTCTAGGGCACAAAAGAAAAGAAGGAACACATACACCGCCGTACAAACCCATCACGACTTGCAAGTTCATTCAGTCTCAATGTTTCTTGCTATTCACACATGACACTCACCTCGTCCCATTTCCTTTTCGCCATGCTTGATGTCAAAGTAGAGTTTGTGGGTGATCTTTGGACCTTTTGCGGCATCTGCAGACTGCGCGCAGAAGAATGCGGCGATGGTTACTATAACGAATGCGAGAGAGATACGACCAAACATGATAGCCAAGTTGGTAGTCAACTTGAAGGTGTTACTTGAGGTGGGAAATGTAGACGTGGCTCAAATCTATACGACATGCGTGAGAACAATCTTCCTTTTGTATTGAATTACACCCTTTGCAAAGAGCCTAAGGTACGGGATACTATCACTAGACGCTAGCACACCAAGTGGCCTGGCAGGATAGAATGGACGATGGACTCATCCTTAACGTTGCCGCAGATCTTCCGGCCGCTGCGAAAAATTCTTCTAGCAAGAAATCTGGCCGATGGACTGACAGGTGAGCATATTACAATGCGCCGAAGGGGTCTATGATCGACATTTTGTCAGGTTAAAGACTAAACGAGCACAAAAGCGGAAGGCGAAGGGATCTACCCGTCAAACTTCTCATGCGTTGGCTCTAGACGATGACTCCAGTGCCGAGGAAGAACACTCTCCTCGGCCAGCAAAGCGTCCCCGGCGGGACGAACAAGTGGATCAAGGCACTATACCCGCAGGCGACAGGCGTGCTGGCCCGACCAAGCCACCAACACAAATCATATCGTCTTTATTTTCCTACAACCCAAAGATCGATGCTCCGGAGCGCAAGTCCGGTCCCAAAGTCCCTTCTCAGCCCAGTAACGCCCCACTCGCGTCCTCTTCCAGGTTTTCAGAACTTGGACTCCACCCACTTTTGGTTGCCCACTTAGAGTCTAAGATGGGTGTCACCAAACCTACCTCCATCCAACGAGCGGCCCTGCCCGTATTCACTAAGCCTCCCTCGGAAGACATGCTAGAACGAGACGTGTTCATACAGTCCCAAACAGGGTCTGGAAAGACCCTTTCTTTCCTCCTTCCCATCATACACGACCTTCTTCCCTTGAGCACCCACTCCTATATCGACCGGTCTATAGGCACACTCGCTGTCATCATCGCTCCTACTCGCGAACTCGCGAAACAGATTTCCGATGTCCTCGAATCCCTTCTAAAACTCAAACTCAGACCTGATGGCGAAATGGACGATGCCGAGTCGTCCACGCGATATACACGTTGGCTCGTCTCAGGCTTGCTCTCCGGTGGGGCAACGCGGACACATGAAAAAGCGCGCTTGAGGAAAGGTATTCCGATACTTGTATCAACACCGGGACGGTTGCTTGATCACTTGCAGAATACGTCTTCATTCAACGTTGGAAAATGCAGGTGGTTGGTGCTCGACGAAGCAGATCGGCTGATGGAACTTGGTTTTGAGGAAACAATCAAGGGGATCATCCAAGGGCTAGATGGGCGTCGTAAACTAGCCGTCCAGGCTGTAAATGAAGGGAAGAGCATGGAAGTTGGTGGCTGGGATTGGCAACGCGGGAGACGAACCATACTTTGCTCCGCCACTATCCGAGAAGACGTTCAGCAACTCGCGGGGACGACATTGGTGAACCCTATCATGATCAAAGCGTTCGATACCGAGAAGGAGCAACTTTCACATCAACAGAATACCTCTCTACAGGCTGCGTCGTCTGAAAACTTCACACCACCCGCTCAGCTCGCCCAAAAGTATGTTGTTGTACCTCTAAAGCTACGCCTAGTCGCGCTCGTTGCCCTTTTACGCTCCATCCTCGCACAAAATCAAGCAAGAAAAAGTTCAAAAATCATGGTGTTCCTTAGCTGCACGGATTCCGTCGATTTCCACTGGCAATTATTGGGTGGCTCAAAGATGGACGACGAGTCCAAATCAGGGGACTCTGATACCGACGATGAGAAGTCCGATGGTAATGAACTCTCCTCGGAAGACGATGGCCTCAAGAAAAGCGAAAAAGTATCGGTGCAGTCTCCCCTTCTCCCTGACGCTCGTATCTACCGGCTTCATGGTTCTCTCCCGACACCGACTCGTCTCGCATCTCTTCGGGGCTTCTCGTCGACGACGTCCGGAAAGGGGAAACAACCCTCTACGCCCTCCTCTGTCCTCCTCTGCACGTCTGTTGCGTCTCGTGGCCTCGACTTGCCACTCGTACGTGCTGTCATCCAGTACGACCTACCCACTGAAGGCGGAACGATCGAGTACGTACACCGAGTTGGGCGTACTGCACGTGCAGGGAAGGGTGGAGAGGCATGGAGTATAGTCGCACCGACTGAATCTGAATGGGTAAAGTGGGTGGAAGGGAAGATGCGGGGAGATCTGGTCAATAAACCAGAATCAGATCAAAATACAAACGTCTCGCTCGAGGGAACGAGCGTTGAAAACGTTTTGGCCAAGGGTTTCGGAGGCAAGGGTTCCGAGTACGAAGCCCGTGCGACCGAGGTACAGCTCTCGTTTGAGCGGTGGGTGTTACGGAAAAAAGAAGTACGTGTTCGTTTTTCTTTGCCGTTTTCTCTCTCTTCTCATGCGGACTTTGCAGCACTCGGAACTTGCACGAAGAGCCTTCCTCTCACATATGAGGGCCTATGCTACGCATCCGACAGACGAGAAACACATGTTTCACGTCCGCAATTTGCACACCGGACATCTGGCAAAATCGTTTGCACTTCGAGAAGCACCGAAAACTATCACCGACGGTACCAAGAAAAGTACCCACTCCAAAATTGCCAAACCCAAGCTGCCCAAATCCACTCGCACGCCTGGCGGTCAGAGGCTACGCAACATGGACGTGTCTGAACGCACGGGCGAGGCGGAAAAACGAATGACCGAGGTTGTTCGTGCGCAGGGTCGGATGTCGAAGAAGGGAGGAAAGATGATGAGCAGTGGGACGAACGAATTCCAGATCGCATCAGGCGCTTCGCTGGAGAAGCTCGTACATGGTCATCGACCGTTATCCGTGTAGGGTAAAGCACAACGTTTTTCTACGAACCTCTGAGCTTGACTTGGCGGCGTTGGGACTCCAGTTGGGCTGTGCATCCAGGTTTTCCAATCTCTAACCCATTATTGATGCGTGTCAGCCGAGGTGTCCCTGTTGGCTGCTTCAGTTCTCCGGCGTAACTGCATGAATGGATGCAAACAAGTTCAGTAGTCCGTCGTCCAACTTGAATGTACAGTGATCTGTACAGATCTGTGGAGTGTGCCGACAAAACGCCATGCATGGGAACCACTGGTGAAACTCCCCAGCCGCATTCAGCGTCACTGGCGGTACCGACATGATAGATATGACATGTCAGATGCCAAGTTGACTCCGGTTGATCTCCAGACCTCTTCATCCGAAGACAGCAGTATTTCTAGCAAACAACACCAAGGCTGGCCCAGTTTTTCGCTGAATGACGGAAGCTCCCGGAGATGGGACAGTGACGTCATCTTATGTTGATCATTGTGGCAGTGCTCGGATCGAACACTCTCTCCGAGGTGGTAACATGTTCCATAGTGACCCGTCGCTGAACGCCTCGACACTCCGTCAAGATATCTCGTTGTTCCCACTTGAAAAAGTATGCTGAAACTCACCGATTATCTGCTTTAACTTTCCAAGTAATGAAAGGCATGACTGGCTCCTCCGACTACTCTCCCGATCTCTATGGCGGTGCCCCCTCCGTCACTCAATTCAGCGGGCCGGTCCCCCACAGGGGCCTCCGAGGAGCCCTTAAATTTCTCGACCCAACAGGCTCCTCCGCAGGGTCCCCCTTCGCCCTTGACCCTCACCACACCCTCGACCTCGCCACTTCGCTCCTCTCGCCAGCTCGCTCTCCATCCCTTTCGCCATGCATCTTCATGGCTTACCCCATTACTTCTCCAAGGCCGTGCACCACCGTCACCCGGAGTCTGCCGTCCTGTATCACACGTCGTCGCTCGACGTCTGGCCAAGCGAGCTAGCCGACAAACCTGACCGATTCATAACCAAGATCGAGTCCTGCTCTGCTCATACCATGACTGCAGGGCACGACGGGTGTCCTGGCGTAGTCAACAAAGAGCATCACCACACGTTCCTCCGGGTGACCCTCGCACCGACCAAGGATCATCCCGAAGACACTGTCTTCGTCGAGCGGGTGCTCACAGAGCAGGGTAGGGCAACACACTCGGTCATCCCCGTCGCAGCGGATGTGCTGTCGTTGGATGGAGGGGATACGTTGCACGATCATGCTTGTATGATTCTCGAAGGCTCCCCTTCGGCCCTGATCCACGGTCACCACCTCAAGATCGACCGAACCATCCACTTCTCGCGCTGCCCCGACCGCCAGCTGTCGCTATATGAACTCGCCACGCTTCTCCGGTTCATCAGTGCACACGGTCTCCGGGCGGTGTCGATCGGCCTGGACACGGCGTGCGAGACGTACTCAAAGTGGTTCAGCAGGGCGACGATGAGCGCGCTCGCGCCGGTGATCATGCGAGGCTCATTTCGAGAATTGACGCCCCCTAAGCATGAGGCAGGGGTGCAGGTCGAAATTTCGATGCAGCGGTCGGTGGATGCGTGGTTGAGTTCAACGTTCAAGACATACCCAATAGAGGCGGTGGCAGCAGAGAACCTCGTGCGTTTTGCGTTTTTTTGGCTTGCCCCGTTCTTTTGGCTGACGGGAAGACGCAACGTAGACGAGGCAAATGAACGTAATGAACGAGGAAGAGAGAGCGAAAAAGATGGAGCAGATTTCTGAGAGGGATAGAGAGTCGATGAAGAAGGCGATGGTGCAGGCAGCTTATCAAGTTTTCAAAGCGGCAGAGCTGGAACTGACACAATCGAGGAAGGAGGGGGGCACTGCGAAGCTCGTGAGTTGTTTTCGCTTCATTCGTCCAATCTTCTGGCTGACAGAGACGTCACGTAGACGAGGCGGGAACTTTCGGAGAGGGATGAAGTGTTGATGGCGCAGATGATAGAGGCAGCCTTCCAAGTTCAATAGGGCATGCAAAGTCGACGCAGTCGAGGTCGTCGATGTAGAACATTTACATTGTGGATGGTATACTTCTCGTGAATATAGGCCACAAGGCTACCTTGCACTGACCTCTTTCGTCACTTTGCTCGCTCCACGTGCAGTCTTGCACACACTGAGCTGCAAACTAATCTCGGGGACCAAGCCCGAGTGAAAAACGGCGCGCATCCGTATCCTTGGGTGAACCAGTGTCGATATGACGCGAACTATTCATCATCATGATCAGTACACCGCGAAGTACATCTTGACCTTGTCCAATGTCTGTACGGACCGCTCCCGAGCCATCAAGACCTGTACAACGTGAATGAGATCGAGCTTGTGTAAACTCCTGCTCTAGCTCGATTTGCTCTCTGAGGCTCAAGTCGCTGGGGGGGTCATTCGCTGCCGATGGTAGCGTCAGGGTTCTCGCCAACCCTTTGTTTGGCTCACTTGACTTACAACGTTTTCCGAGTCCGCTTGCACACTTACCTCTCTCATTCCGTTCACCGTGTATTCAGCATAACACAATGAATACAGCCAATACAACTCAAAAGCATTTCTACGTGCACCGCTTACCTTCTTGATACTGTTGAGAATGTGCTCACGGTGGGTCTAAGGCGAAAACGAGCACTATCAAAGGTTAGGCTTCCGACGCTAAAAGCCTAGAACTTCTGTTGTATGCGAGTCACTTTTCTTTCAGACATCGAACTTCGCACTTCGGTGCCACGAAAACTCCCCCCGCGAGGAAATACTACGTCCAGGTTCCTGTGGGGGGTACCTCGCAGTCGACGGCCAGCGCGAAGGAGGCCAAGAATCCACCTCTTGGGATAACATATTCTATTTGTGAGTATACTATACGGCGGAGAACTGAATCACGTCAGTGGCGGGGACGATCGTTCCGTCGTCATCGTGAATGTTTACCAGAAGCACCACATCGGACAAACTGGTTGGGAGTCTCACTGAAACTATCGACGATGTATTGGGGAAATTGAAGGATGGAGGTGCGAAGATGTCGTGTGTGACATGTTTGACTAACGCAAAGCTCTGCGATTTAAATGCTTGAGGACACTCTTTGCAAGGGTACCTCCGATGAGTCTGATCTTTTGAAGATTACGGTCAAGTTTGCGCTGGTTGCCGAGCCCCGTGGGGATTCTCGAACGTCAAGCTACAGACGCTCAGAGAAGGGCAAC
>JBBPOE010000825.1:0-12885 GCA_038091295.1 Tylopilus felleus | reverse complement strand
AATGATCAGAAACTCTAGTAAAAGCCCACCAACAGAAAACGATTTCGATCTACGAAAAGCTCCATCAGAGTACATCTAGTACGCTCAAGCTGGATATTAGCTTCTTCAGCACTGTAGGCGTGACCTCCTCCAACATGGCCGTGATAAGAGTCTCTGGGGCAACCCTCCTGTACGCTGCAACTTTTCCAGGGTCCTCTGCGAGTAACAGCGCACCAAATGGCTGTTTCAGTCGAGCGATCATTTGGAGGGCTCGAATCCGTATGTCTTCGAACGATACAGACGAAAGGGGCGGGAGAGAGCCTGCGTCTTTGCGGCGGGTCGCAGTCTGGCCACCGAACGGTAACTCTAAGCGGGAAGCGAGCCGACCCGTTCCTGTCTTGCGGGCCGCAGAGGTGGTATTCGATGGACCTGGGAGCGAACTCGGAGGCAACTCGCCTATAGAGGAAGACTGATCTTGAGTGTTTTCCCCGGGTATCGTCTCGATTATGCCGCCCACAGGCTGGCGGTCGAGGAGAAAGTCGATCCATGGGTGAACAAGGTACAGAGGATCGAATCGAGAGAGATCATCTTCCGTCGTGATCTCCACGATCCCAAGCACGTCTGTCTGCGCACGAAATACATGCCCCTTCCGAGCACCTGTTACAGCCACAAGTTTAAACTTGAGGCACGGAAGCTTCAGTCGTTGTCCCACAAACAACGGCAAAGGCAGGTCATGAAGTTGGTCATACAGTTCCATGACCGATGCGGAACTAAGCGAAGAGACGCGCAATGTAGTGGTGAGCTTCTCTGTCTCGGAAGTTGCGATCGCGAGCGGGATGTGTGGGGGTGGTAGCTGCTTGAGCACGATAATATTGGTCGGGAGACAGCTATTGAAGCTCCCAGATCTCCCTGTCCATGCAAGGATACTTGTGTCTCCCCAGCTCGCGAGTAGGTGCGCCAATAGTCGCCCGAGCGCTTGGTCTCCTTTCCCGTATACCACCGGTAAGGACATGGGGAATATTCCGAATAAGGAGTACGCCGCATCCTCGACGAGAGTCGTCCGTCGCGTCGATGCTAGACAGAGCTTTTCTCGTATCTTGTCTAAGCCAGGTCGAAGTGCCATCAATGTTTGCGCCGACACACCCGTTGCCTCTTCCATCTCCGAAATGACCTCATGCGACTCCTTGTGGTTAGGAATGTCGAGGTCCATGTACAACTTCCAGTCCTTGGTGTAGAACCGGACCACCTTGGATGCGAGAGATGCCTGGAACGTCCACGCCCGGGAGTTCGATATGCTCCTCATCAGGTCGCCACGCCGCGATGGAGAGAGAACGTCGAAGAGAAAGACAATGGTCAAGTCGGACCCCTGGTACCATTTGAACATGGCAACCAACGGCTCTTCTGGTACGAAGTGATCTGCTTTATTGATACAGCACGTGTCACTCCATGCCCATTGCAACCCAGCATCCTGAACGATCTTGCATAACATCTTCAGTTTGTCATGGGTGGGAGATTCCTCGAGTTCATACACCACTGTGCGTACGACTTGCTCGAACAGAGGTTCATTGACCTCCCACTCGTGGGAGAACATCCCGTAACGATAGTACCTTGTAACCTCATCCTTGATGCGGACGTCATCGATGCAGGTCGTCATGGAGGAGACCAACTTGTCGAAGGCAGCGTGTGACTCGAATGATGTGGCCTGTTGAGATTTGTCGCAAAGCTGGCCAGAGAAGATATTTATGAGCACTCTCGGTGACTCTCGGATCACATCCTGAATAGCCCTCCGGATGGTCTTTCTCGTGTCTTCTGGATTGATGTACTGGCAATGAAGCGCTGGAAGGTAAGGTCAGTATCTCCTCTTTGATATGGTGTCGACACCCTCACCGCGAATCTCTGGAACAGACGACAGCAACATCCTCGAGAGCATTGCCTCGAATGCATTGATCGCATCTTGATAACATCCTGCTTTGTGTAATGCAGCATGCTTCCTCTCGTAGCCCCATGGAGACAGTGGATCGAGTTCTATCACCTGGCGATCATCTATTTACGAGAACTACTTTATGCAACATACAGCAACGCACCTTGTTCGCGTCATTTAGCGCCTCCACACAAAGGCCTTTGGCCATGTATGCCTTGCTGCGTTTGATCAAGAGATTTTGTACCATGGCGGGTTTGACCACCAGTGAAGTAGGATAATGGGAGACGGCACCACCATGCTGTTCGTCGCTCACAGCGGTGTCCCCACAACTCTCCAGCTTCTCCATGCAACGTCGTCCGAAGTCTAGAGTACAATGGTCATGTCAATGATACATACATCTTATCAAGACCACTCACCAAAAACCCATTCGGACTGCTCATCACGTACGTTGACCAGTTCATCCACCATCTGGCGAAAACACTTGCTAGCCTCCATTGTGCACCCAATTGTCTCGAGACACTCATATACAGCCCGGTAGAGTGTGAATCTCGAAACGATGAACTTCAAAACAAGAGTGTCAGAGCCACGGGTCGACACGAGAGCAAAAGGCAATACTCACATCGACCGCAGAAAGCAAGGCATCTTTCCACGAGCAATGAGTTAATTTTGCTTTGGCCCATTCCCTCAAAAGTGGTGTGGGGGTGGCGAGAACCGTCACCATGTTAGCATTTTCAGTTGGAGTCGAGACCGCGTCGCCATCACTTTCAGGAGTAGAGAGACATTGGTGGGTAAAGTCTGCAGAGACGTTTTCGATACATGGAACACAAGTGGATACAGTATTGACTCACCAGAAACCCATTTCGTGATCAGTTCGCTCGTATAGACCTCCTTGTCAAACCTATTTACCATTTCGAGCAGAGATCCCTCTGCATCCTTCCTACGACCGGCTATATGTAGGACTTCGCAAATGCGCTGCCGCACTGCGATGTGAATATTATCAAATTTCCATCCCGACATCTGTCGGAAGCGAAAGTGAGCGATTTCGAGATGTTGCACTAGGCTGATTAGGGGAAATTACCAACGAGACCACTAAAGGTGGTCGATCCTGACAATACTGTACTCGCGCGCGTGCACGCTCGAATAACCGTATGGCATCCTCGCATTCCTTGCGCTCCGAGTGCGATTTCCCAAGGAGAAGATACATGTAAGCCTTTGCGAGACGTCAGTTGTGATATACGTCACGCGGTAGCATCATGCACATGCCTGAATCGTATGGTATGTTGAGTTGTATCGAACTGCAACAGTGAGGCTATCCATGCAGGATAACGCTTCGTGGTGTTCTCCAACCATAAACATGGCAATAGCCTAAAATAGATTGACAGTTGACTGGCAACCAAGTGCATGAACATGCATACAGACCTTGATTAGGAGGGGAAGGGGAATGGGAGATGAATGGGAGTGCTCGAACGCGATATCGCATGCCAGGTAACCCTTGTCCTTTTCACCCTTGCCGACATGAGCTAGACTTTTTGCAAGGTAGGCAATCATGGATGGTTGAGCATCGATGGCCTTGGTACGACTTGACATCAGCATCAATGAATGTGAGAGTAAAACAAGGAGCACCATTTGGGCATCGACAAGTGCTTCGTCCCAGTGTTGCAAACGAACGCGTACGAGAGCTCGAGCAGCGAGACAATGGTAGCCCGGATGCTGATGCTGCTGTATCGCGGTGGTCAGTAATGCCTCTGCATCTTCGAGCTGATCGTTCTTCCATGCATCGAGCGCAGCATCATCAATCTGAATATCTAATCCCTGGGGTGGAATGCAAACGAGATGAGAATGAAGAGCAGGGAATCAGACATACCATAGTCCAATGAGGCTACATACTCACAATAATATGGGATTGAACCTTGGTAATGATTGTCCCGTAATATCCACCAATTGCGAGAGACCCGTTATCGGAAGATAGCGAAATTGACCATATGTCTTCAGTGTGTTTGACGAGACCAATATGCAAGTGGGTTGACGTGTCCCAAAAGATGACAGAACGACTTGTCGAATATGCGATAAATTTGCCATGTGTTGGTATAGCAATGCACGAGTAGACATCGCTATCGGGAACTGGCCATTCAGAGACCGTTGAACCGGTGAATGCGTCCAGTTGCTTGATTTTACCGCCAGATACGACAAAGATGTGGTTATTGAACCACTGGAGCCCGGCGTTGTACGAAGAGGTCACCGTTACTGGGATGTCGACGAGTAAATGGCCATTGATGCTGTCCCAGACTTGAACGGACCCCTCGTGAGTGGCAGTTGCGATTCGATCACCGTCCGACGAAAACTTGGCTGCGATCAACCCTTGCTTGTGACGGAGTGTCTGTATTTTTTCGCCACTTGCGACATCCCAAACTGTGGCTCTGTGCCAAGACGCCGAAACGAGTTTCGTCGAATCCGGCGAGAAATCGACGGCGTTGACGTAAGAATCTTCCCTGTGCTTCCAGACTGTTTCGTATGTCTTGGTGTCCCACACATCCCACCATGACCCCCCCGCGATCCACTTTCCATTCTTCGACACGGTAAGACAGACGACATTCATCGCTTCGATCGTTGCCACTCGTTGGCCGTCTTGCACTCGCCAAACTTCAATGTTCTTGTCTTCACCACCGCTCAAAAGATGCTCGCCATTTGCTGAGAATGTCACCGCGCGTAGACCCTTCCTGGCGTTGATTTTGATGGGAAGGGAACGTTCTTGTCTAGCTATCAGTATCAATGCGACCCCATCATCTCAGTACGCACCCATCATTGTCGACGACTTGGGTAACGACACGATCTAGCGAAACAACGATGAGCGTCAGCGGAGAGCTGTCGTCCGTATGCCTCTTCACATTTTATACACGTTGCTTCTCCCTGATATGGATCAGTACACGCGCCCCATCACCTCGTGTCTTGGGCGCTCGTTCGCGCTGTCTCCCAAAAGTCCTCCAAGGTTCTGCATCATGAAAATATGCATACAAATGACCGTCTGCGCGGCCGACACGTCGTTACCCGTTTATCGCGTACCACCTCGTTGTCATTGTGGGTCATCAGCGGAGATATCTGCTTGATACCATTCCACAAAGTTGACAGCATATGATGTACGCTATGTACATAGACCTCGTTCCCACCCTGGATTGACCTCATGCAAGTGATCACACTTTTCTCCACGGTCTGGCGTACTCAACGGCTTGTTGTAGTTTGCGGCACAATTCTTCTTGACAATAACTCTCCCGGTCTTGCTCATTTTTGCTTCGAATGAGCTCTGTCAGATCGGTAGTACTTGATACTGTAGATATGCTATGCAGACGATCGTCTATGTGTGAACAATGCGACCGGTTGTGTAACACGTCATCGTGAAACTGAAAAACGACTACAACATTCAGAGTATTGCCAAGGTAGATCAGCGGACACTTGGAGGTATCATGTATGTATATATGCAAACCCACGAAGAGAAAGAATCCAGCATGTTCCATGCACGACATGCTACTGCATTCGCAGGGAACGCGTCGCGCTCCGGCGAATTCAACATGACCGCCCGACCCGAGACAACCAAGACGTCGTCCTTGTCCATGTCTGTATCGACTCACGCATCCGCATCCGCATCCTCTTACACACAACCGCCATCGGCATGAGTGGCCGTCGAAGCGCGTCCGGCGCTCTGTTGCTGGCTTTCAGAAGGAGACAACGCGGAGGACGAGGACGAGACGCTGGCCAGCATCTCCCAACACGGCGTTCTCATGGTCGTTCTCTCGATCGTTGGATACCAGCGCCCGTTTGGCACCACCGCTGCCGCGCCGCTTTTCTAAGACCTTGATCTTGTGCCCACCGCTTCGCAAAGCGTCCTCGTGGGTATGAATGATAGTTGAGACATGCGCACGCTTGTGCGAGCATGTCGCCATCGATGCAACGGGCAACTTGAAAGCCCTCGGCGGTTGCCGCCTTTCGATACGGACAACTTGGGAACAACAGGCGGTTGTCCGTGGCTGGTCATGGGCATCATATCATGTTAGAAACGCTTCTCGATTGAGAAGGTTGTACTCACTAGTTTTTCTCACCTCTCATATTCACAATCTCTTCAAGTTTGATTGGACCACGACTTCGTCTCCTGAGCGGATTCCAGCCCTCTGCACTACTCCCAAAGCTGAGGCTCCGTACGACCCATTCGCGTGTTGACCGATGCATGGTCGGAGGAGGATATTCCGCAGGAGCACCACGTGTCAGACCGATAAAGAAGCACTGCTAGGAGAAGACGTAGTTGGGCAATGCCGACCCGCTCCTCAAGTACGATCCGTGCAACTTCAGTGATCCGTAACCGAGGGTGTATACGGTAGTTACCTCGTCCATGAGATAGCGGACGCCAGAAAGGAGCTCACCGTGTTCGCGCTCCAATCATAGCGTTTGTCGTTCCCATCCGCTAGAAAAGCGATCCAGCCCTGTGCGGTGTAGAGGATAGTGTCTGACCACGTATCGATGGTGAACGTGGAATTGTCCGTGTCGATGTCTGAGACGGCAGTGCAGATGTGCCAGCTGTGATCTTTGCAAAGGTCGATGTAGTTGAAGAATGGGACGACCTTGGGAGGCTAACAATTTGAGAGGCGCTCAAAATCGACGCGCAGATGTCATTGGCTGGAAGCAAAAGGAAATGAAGAAAACATCAAGAGCAGGGCATGGGCAAGGTCTCGAAATTGTTCATTAAAGCAATGATCAGAAACTCTAGTAAAAGCCCACCAACAGAAAACGAGTTCGATCTACGAAAAACTTCATCAGAGTACATCTAGTACGCTCACGCTGGATATCAACTTCTTCAGCACTGTAGGCGTGATCTCCTTCAATTCGGCCGTGATAAAAGTCTCTGGGGCAACCCTCCTGTACGATGCAACTTTTCCAGGGTTCACTGCGAGCAACAGCACACCAAATGGCTGTTTCAGTCGAGCGATCATTTGGAAGGCTCCAATCAGTTTCTCTTCCCGCGCTACAGACGAAGGGGGCAGGAGAGAGCCTGCGTCTTTGCGGCGGGTCGCAGTCAGGCCACCAAACAGTAACCCGAAGCCGGAAGCGAGCCGACCAGTTCGTGTCTTGCGGGCTGTAGAGTTGACATTCGAAGGACCTGAGAGCGAACTTCGAGGTAGTTCGCCTATAGAAAAAGACCGATCTTCGGTGTTTTCCTCGGATATCGTCTCGATTATGCTGCCCACAGGCTGACGGTCGAGGAGAAAGTCGATCCATGGGTGAACAAGGTACAGAGGACTGAATCGAGAGAGATCTTCTTCCGTCCTGACCTCCACGATCCCGAGCATATTTGTCTGCGCACGAAATACATGCCCCCCTGCATTCCGAGCGCTTCTTACAGCCCCAAGAGTAAATCTGAGGCATGGAAGCTTCAATCGTTGTCCCACAAACAACGGCAAAGGCAGGTCATGAAGTTGGTCATACAGTTCCATGACCGAGGCGGAACTGAGCAAAGAGACGCGCAATGTAGTGGTGAGCTCCTCCATCTCTGTAGTTGCGATCGTGGGCGGGATGTGTGAGGGTGGTAGCTGCTTGAACACGATAATATTGGTCGGGAAACAGCTATTGAAGCTCCCAGATTTCCCTGTCCATGCAAGGATACTCGTGTCTCCCGAGCTCGTGAGTAGCTGCGCTAATAGTCGCCCGAGCGCATGGTCTCCTTCCCCATACACCACCGGTAAGGACATGGGAGGTATTCCGAATAAGGAGTACGCCGCGTCCTCGACGAGAGTCGTCCGTCGTGTCGATGCTAGACAGAGCTTTTCTCGTATCTTGTCTAAGCCAGGTCGAAGTGCCATCAATGCTTGCGCCGACACACCCGTTGCCTCTTCCATCTCCGAGATGATCTCAGACGACTCCTTGTGGTTAGGAATGTCGAGGTCCATATACAACTTCCAGTCCTTGGTGTAGAACCGGACCACCTTGGATGCGAGAGATGCCTGGAACGTCCACGCCCGGGAGTTCGATATGCTCCTCATCAGGTCGCCACGCCGCGATGGAGAGAGAACGTCGAAGAGAAAGACAATGGTCAAGTCGGACCCCTGGTACCACTTAAACATGGCAACCAACGACTCTTCTGGTACGAGGTGATCTGCTTTGTTGATACAGCACATATCACTCCATGCCCATTGCAACCCAGCATCCTGCACGATCTTGCAGAACATCTTCAGTGTGTCATGGGTGGGAGATTGCTCGAGTTCGTACACCACCATGCATACGACTCGCTCGAACAGAGGTTCGTTGTCCTCCCACTCGTGGGAGAACATCCCGTAACGATAGTACTTTGTAACCTCATCCTTGATGCGGACGTCATCGATACAGGTCGTCATGGAAGAGACCAACTCGTCGAAGGCAGCATGTGACTCGAATGACGCGGCCTGTTGAGATTTGTCGCAAAGTCGGCCAGAGAGGGTATTAATGAGCACTCGTGGCGAGTCACAGACTGCACCCTGAACAGCCCTCCGGATGGTTTCTCTCGTGTCTTTGGGATCGATGTACTGGCAATGAAGCGCTGAAAGGTAAGGTCAGTATCTGCTCTTCGATATGGTGTCGACACCCTCACCGCGAATCTCTGGATCAGACGACTGCGACATCCTTGAGAGCATCGCATCGAATGCATTGATCGCATCTTGATGACATCCTGCTTTGTGTAATGCAGCATGCTTCCTCTCGTAGCCCCATGGAGACAGTGGATCGAGTTCGATCACCTGGCAATCATCTATTTACGAGAAGTAGTTTATGCGACATAGAGCAACGCACCTTGTTCGCGTCATTTAGCGCCTCCACAGTAAGGCCTTTGGCCATGTATGCCTTGCTGCGTTTGATCAAGAGATTTTGTACCGTGGCGGGTTTGAGCACCAGTGAGGTAGGATAATGGGAGACGGCACCATGTCGTTCGTTGCTCACTGCGAGGTCCCCACTACTCTCCAGCTTCTCCAAGCAACGTCGTCTGAAGTCTAGAGTACGATGGTCATGTCAATGATACATACACCTTATGCGAGCCCACTCACCGAAAACCCATTCAGACTGCTCATCAGGTGCATTTTCATACTCGACCAGTTTGTCTACCATCTGGCGAAAACACTTGCTGGCATCTATTGTGCAGCCAATCGTTTCGAGACGCTCATATATTGCGCGGTACAGTGTGAATATCGAAACGGTGAACTTCAAAACAAGAGTGTCAGAGCTACGGGTAGACACGAGAGTTAAACGTGATACTCACATCGTCTGCAGAAAGCAAGGCATCTTTCCACGAGTAATGAGCTAATTTTGCTTTGGCCCATTCCCTCAACAGTGGTGTGGGGGTAGCGAGAACCGTCACCGTGTTAGCATCTTCAGTTGGAGTCGAGACCGCGTCGCCATTGCTTTCGGGAGCAGAAAGACATTGGTGGATAAAGTCTGCAGAGAAGTTTTGAATACGTGGAACACAAGTGGATACAGTGTCAACTCACCAGAAACCCATTTCGTGATCAGTTCGCTCGTATAGACCTCCTCGTGAAAACCATTTACCATTTCAAGCAGAGACCCTTCTGCATCCCTCCTACGACCGGCTACATATAGGGCTTCACAAAGCCGCTGCCGGACTGTGATGTGAGGATTATCAAATTTCCATCCCGACATCTGTCAAAAGCAAAGTTAGCGATTTCGACACGTCACACTGGACCGATAAGGGGGAAATTACCAACGAGACCACCAAAGGTAGTCGATTCTGACAATGCTGTGTTCGCGCACGTGCACGTTCGAGCAAGTCAATCGCACTCTCGTAGTCGCTGCTTTCCATGTGTGTGTTTCCTAGTAGAAGATACATGTAAGCCTTTTTGAGACGAGTCAGTTGTGATATCCGTCACGCGGTAGCACATCGTGCACGTGCCTGAATTGCATGGTAGGTTGGCTCGTATCGAGCTGCAGCAGTGAGGTTATCCATGTCGGATAACGCATCGTGGTGTTCTCCGGCCATAAACATGACGATAGCCTAAAATGGATTGGCAGTTGACCGGAGACCAAGTGCAGGAATACAGACCTTGATGGGGAGGGGAAGGACAAGAGGAATGTGAGATGAATGGGAGTGCTCGAACGCGACATCGCATGCCAGGTAAGCCTTGTCCTTTTCGCCTTTGCCGACATGAGCTAGACTTTTTGCAATGTATGCAATCATGACAGTGGATGGTTGAGCATCAATGGCCTTGGTACGACTTGGCATCAGCGTCAATGAATGTGAGAGTAAAGAAAGCGGTACCATTTGGGCATCGACAAGTGCTTCGTCCCAGTGTTGCAAACGAGCGCGTAAAAGAGCTCGAGCAGCGAGACAATGGTGGTTCGGATGCTGATGCTGGTGTATCGCGGTGGTCAGTAATGCCTCTGCATCTTCGAGCTGATCGTTCTTCCATGCATCGAGCGCAGCGTCGTCAATCTGAATATCTAATCCCTGGGGGGGTGGAATGCAAGCGAGACGACGGGAATGAAGAGCAGGGCATCAGATATATCATAGTCCAATGTGCCTACGCACTCACAGTAATGTGAGATAGACCTTCGGTGATGATTGTCCCGTAACATCCACCAATTGCCAGAGACCTGTTATCAGGAGACAGCGCAATCGAACAGATATCTTCAATGTGTTCGACGAGATCGATCTGCAAGTGGGTTGATGTGTCCCAAAAGGTGACAGAACGGCTTGTAGAATATGCGATAAATTTGCCATGTCTTAGTATAGCAATGCAGGAGTTTAAGTCGCCATTGGGAACTTGCCATTCAGAGACCGTTGAACCGGTGGATGCGTCTAGTTGCTTGATTTTACCGCCAGATACGACAAAGATGTGGTTATTGAACCACAGGAGACCGTGGTTGTACCAGGGGGTCACCGTTACTGGGATGTCGACGAGTAAATGGCCATTGATGCTGTCCCATACTCGAACGGACCCCTTGTAAGTGGCAGTTGCGATTCGATCGCCGTCCGACGAGAACTTGGCTGCGATCAACCCTTGCTTGTGACGGAGTGTCTGTATTTTTTCGCCACTTGCAACATCCCAAATTGTGGCTGTGCGGTTCAAGGACCCCGAAACGAGTTTTGTCGAATCCAGAGAGAAATCGACGGCGAGGATCTCACCGGCGTAACCCTCCTCTTGCTGCCAGACTCTTTCGTATGTCTCGGCGTCCCACACGAGCACCTCGCGCCAGTACGTCCCTCCCGCGATCCATTTCCCGTTCTTTGACACGGCGAGACAGATGACATTCATCGCTTCGATCGTTGCCGCTCGTTGGCTGTCTTGCACTCGCCAAACTTCAATGTTCTCGTCTTTACCACCGTTCAAAAGATGCTCGCCATTTGCTGAGAATGTTACCACACGTAGACCCTTCCTGGCGTTGATTTTGATTGGCAGGGAACGTTCTTGCCCAGCTATCAGTATCAATGCGACCCCATCTTCTCAGTACGCACCCATCATTGTCGACGGCATGGGTACAATCTAGCGAAACAAGGATGAGCGTCAGTGGAGAGCTGTCATCCGTATGCCCCCTTCGCACTTTATACGTTGCTCCTCCCTAATATGGATCAGTACACACGCTCCATCACCTCGTGTCTTGGGCGCTCGTTCGCGCTGTCTCCCAAAAGTCTCCCAAGGCTATGCACCATGAAAATATGCATACAAACGACTGTCTGTGCGGCCGACACGTCGTTACCCGTTTATCGCGTACCACCTCATCGTCATCGTGGGTCATCAGCGAGATATCCATCTAGTTGATAAAACATACCATTCTACACAGCATATGATGTACGCTATGTACATAGACCTCTTTCCCACCCTGGATTGACCTCATGCAAGTGATCACACTTTTCTCCACGGTCTGACGTACTCAACGGCTTGTTGTAGTTTGCGGCACCATTCTTCTTGACAATTAACTCTCCCGGTCTTGGTCATTCAGGCTACTGCTTCGAATGAGATCGGTAGTACTTGATACTGTAGCTATGCAGACGATCGTCTATGTCTGGACAATGCGACGAGTTGTGCAACACGTTGTCGTGAAATTGAAAAACGACTACAACATTCAGAGTACTGCCAACGTAGATCAGCGAACGGGGTATATATATGCAAACGGGCCACGAAGAGAAAGAATTCCCCATGTTCCATGTACGACATGCTACTGCATTCGCAGGTCAAGAAAACACGTCGCGCTCCGGCCAATTCAACACAGCCCGCTCCGAGACGACCAAGATGTCGTCCTTGTCCATGTCTGTATCGACCCACACATCCGCATCCACATCCTCTTCCATGTTATTACGCACAACCGCCATCGGCATGAGTGGCCGTCGAAGCGCGTCCGGCGCTCTGTTGCTGGATTTCAGAAGCAGACAACGCGGAGGACGAGGACGAGCCGCTGGCCACGTCTCCCAACACGACGTTCTCATGATCGTTCTCTCGATCCTTGAATACCAGCGCCCGTTTGGCACCACCGCTGCCGCGCCGCTCTCCTAAGACCTTGATCTCGTGCAAGTTGGCACTGCGCGCCCACCGTTTCACAGAGCGTCCTTGTCGGTGGCTCGACCAACGTGAGTGGACGGGGTACGAATGATAGTTGTGCGAGAATGTCGCCATCGATGTAACGGGCAACTTGAAAGCCCTCAGCGGTCGTTGATAGCCTAAGCGTTTAATTCGGCCTTAAGAACAGCAAACGATTGTCCATGGCTGGTCATGGGCATCATATCATGTGAGTCAAGCGCTTCTCGAATGAGCAGGTTATACTCACCGGTTGCTTTCTCGGCTCTCATATTCAGTCTCTGCAACTAGACTACGACTTCGTCTTCTAAGTGGGTTCCAGCCATCTGTACTGCTCCAAAAGCTGAGGTTCCGAACACCCCATTCACGTGTTGATCGATGCAAAGTCGGAGGATGTTGTGCAGGAGCACGACGTGTAAGACCAATAAACAGAAGGAGGAGACATACATA
>JBBPOE010000824.1:0-12906 GCA_038091295.1 Tylopilus felleus | reverse complement strand
CTGGCTGATTTGAGGGTGGACCTCAACTATATTTTGGTAACCTCGCACGAAGCTTGGTCGTCTCCCACCACTGATCAAAGATCTTAGCACTTTCCTAAAACTAAGAAATACCTCTCGCTGTTTCCACCTGAAGTTCGCAAGGCTGGTTCTACCGCAGCACCGGTTGCTACCACGTTGGACGACGACGAAGGGCAATTAAAAGTGCGCGAAATGATACATCAACAAATGGAACGCGGGGAACTAAGCACCGAGCCTGAAAACGAGCTTGGGAAACTAGGAGAGGAAACCAAGCAATTGGTGTCTAGTCGGAGAGGAACTGACGCAGCTCCTTCAATCAAGGCTCGAGCCCACACCGATGGTTTTGCAAGTGATGATTTCTTCGGAGGTGATGAGGAGGAGGAGGAGGACTCTGAGCAGAGTGAAGCGTCTGATTGTTAACTATCGATGACTTCGTACTCAACGCTCCATGTACTTGCAGGATTATAGCAATTCACAGTGAAGTCTTCCGTGACAATTATGGTGCTTCGTTCTGTTAGTTATCAACTTATATCACAGTCGGCCGTTGAAGTGTCCAATGACTCACGGCGATCTCCATTTCGAATTTCGAATCCGCTTAGACTTCTTCACGGGCTCCAACCAAGCTCCTGGGCTCGGGTTCCGCCCACATCAGACCGCGTATGTTGACCCTGAAAATCACACTGATTGCTAGAACGTATTTGTATGCCGACCCTTGACAACTTTCTACGGATAGCCTAGCAACGGGTTGGTGCATGTAAGTAATACGTGGGCGTTTGCTCCGCGAACCCATTTCCAAATTTCCGCACGTTGAGAGGTGATGGTGGCTCGTTGGAATCACTGACGGGATACGACCAGGCGAGAGATCAACCTTGGCTGCAAGCTTCAGCTCTGTTCGACCAAGTCACATTCCAGCCTTGACAACACTTCCTCGATAAATGGCGGACAAAACCGTAAATAAAATATGTCTAAAGCACAAAAACGCCGCTAAGCATAATGCGGTGAACTAGAAAAAGATCGCCCGACGGGCCATGAGGTACATACAAAACCTCGCTCACACCAATGCCAACGAGCGTATGCCACATAAATCGTACAATCACGAGGACAGCCTAACGGCGCCACAGTAAAATACACACGAACCGTCAATGCCCGCTGTCTCGCACAGCCAACTTGTCTAGAATCGCTTCCAGCTTAGGGTTCCCACCGAGTCTCATCACCTCGGTACTTGCTTGCGCTTCCAGCGAGTTCATGACGCTGAGGGTATATTCGAATGAATGGGTCACTTCCTTGAGATACGAAATCGTGAGATGCTTGAGCATTGCCCCTTGTGGCTTCAAGCGGAGGACGTCTGCAAATGATTGGTCCGTTCAACCGATATGAAACTGACACTGTTCGTACTTATTATGTATTTGCTGTCACGTTTTCCCCTGATGCCGTGGATGATCGGGAACGAGAACTTTCCTTCTGTCAGGTCTTCCGCAAACCCCTTGTTTTCCTTGTACTGGATGACGAATATTAGGTGAGCGGATCGTTAGACATGGAGATTACCCACCGTGCTGCTTTGTAGATTCATGTAATCGTCACGAATCTGGAACCAGATGCCCAACAAGTCGACAAGCGGGACATAGTTTCTATGGAGAATTACCCATACAAACAGACCGCTTTTCCATGATGTACGACTTACATGCCGGTATTGATAGTAGCGCATTCCATCATTAATCTCACTGCGATCCGCAGTAGTCCTCCTGTTTCTGAGCATCGGATGAGTAGGTAGCTCACTTCATTCCCTCGCGGCGGTACACTTACTGTCTTTCACCATCTCTACGTACTCTTCTTCGGTGGGACACTGTAGGTGGTCACGCCACAATAGTTCCCTTCCTTGGCCACGGTGCAGCGCCAACATTTCGTCTGATCAATGTCTTCTCAAAACCACATCATTACGTTCAAGATGCTGACTTACCGTTCAGGATTTGAACGAAGCGGAGGCCCGAATTGAAGTAGCTCCAGCGGGGAAGGCCGAGATGGAGAATAGCAGGCTTGTCGACGTGAGCCATGCAAGGAATCTTGAAGGCCTCTTGATACGCAAGGAAATAGGCGTAGTTTGCGGAGTTGATGGTTTGAGGGACGCCGTATATTTTATGTGCCACTATAGCCAAGGCTTCAGACGTCCGTCTTGGATACTCCGAGGCACCGTACCTGGCTTGCCTCTCCTCAACTCTGAGTCATCTTCGATATCGTCCACTCTGTAACGAGATAAGTACCTTGTGCAGCGAGAGGGGAACAAATTTACAAGAGACTGGCGTTGTGCAGTAGGTCTACTACATGAATTATTGCCTCAAGTTGAGCTGAAGGCACCCGAAGCCAGTGATTAAACGCCTTGATGAGTTGGGTGCGGAATCCTTTTCCTGGACAAGACGCTACATATGTGAAGGGCTCGAGTAACTCCTGGACCTAGATGTCAATCGGAAGGTCAAGAGAGATGTTCTGAACACACCGCTTCTTGCTCCGCAGGCAATTGAGCGGATGGGATAGACAAGGACGAGAGAATGCTGTCGATAAATGGGTGGTGCATGGGGATGTGTCTCTGCAGATCTACCTACCTAACCCCGCTATAAGAATGCCGGGGGGATGCCAAATAAACCAGAAATGGTGCCCAGCTACAACGGGGTTTTGATTCCGTATGTCATCCATTTCGGAACTAGCACCAGATCTATGTTTTTCGATGGAGCCAAATCACCCTCTCAGGGAGACGTCTCAGTGCCGCTATCATGACTGATCCCAGGAAATGAGCGCCACGAATCTGGCGCTCACTTCATGGATCTCAGTCATGATAGCGGAGCTATAGTATTTTTGGGGTTGTATGTGGTGATTCCGCTGTGTAGTTGCATGGGTGAGCTCACCGTCTGACTTCCTACTGTCAAAGGCTATGTGAAGAAATATTATGAAGGTTGCATTTGCGTTGGCACTACCGTTGAAAGTGAGGTAAACTTTGTCTAGATCCTGGCACTCCATCTTCAAAGACAGAGATTATTAGATTATTCACTGGCTGAAACGAATCATCGACAAAAATTCCGCTACTTACAAGAACGTAGGATTTGGAGGAGAAGAATATGACACATAAGTCACGACAGTTCGGAAATGAGATGGCTCGGACCTGAATGTCTCACCGCGGAGTGTTGTGAATGGTAAAAAAAACTGGCGTTGCTGATGGCGCTGGCGACCCACGCAATCAGAAAGTGAGACACCCACTCTTTGAAATCTGGAACTTGCGTGATACGTATCTCCAGGTGGTAGGATATAGAGTCCAATTATGGTATGAACGAGTTTGAGTCCCTGAAAAGTTGCCACGTGGTTGCCGACGGCTAGGCCCATCTCTGCACCGACTGCTTGAAGCTTCGTGGGTCGTCGAACTGAACGTTGCTGTTAGAGTTCAAGAGGTGGCTTCCGGCGTTCAAAAGCTCTGCTTGTGTAGGTCCAACTGAAACTATATGTAAAACTGGACATGCTTAAATTCAATATGATGACGGCGCAAGCCGTTACTGCATACCATTGTGGTACCAACCCGACTCCAATGCAAGACACTACGTACAGAATAATACAAAAGGGAAAGAAGGTCAGAATGCGAAAAGAACGTGCGACCAGTGGGTAAAATGGATGAGATAGATGAGATGGAGGCACACCAAGGAAAACACATTTCTTGAACGAAAATAGGGATACGTAGATGAGATGGATGAGATGGAGACAAAAAAAAAGAACGAAAATAGGGATACACTTCTAGGTATTCAACGCATGAGCATTCTCTCAACTAGATCCAACTGCCCTCACCTTGCCATTCAATAAGCTTCATGAACCTCGTCAAATCCTGTCGGCACATCCGGTAGCGGTCTCTCCAACGACAGGGCAGGAGACTTTTCGTAGACAGCAGATTCCCAGCAGAGGTCTGCATATGTTTCCAGAGGTGCCAGCACGAGATCTACGTCCACATCCTCTAGCCAGTCAGAGTCATACTCTGCACCAGAATTGCGCGGCACGACTCTGCGCAGTTCCTCGTGGAAAACAGCGAGGAGAAGCTCTTGCTGGGCGATCGCTTGGCGGACATCACTGGAACACGATTGTGCGAATGCCGCGGTACTGAGTTCGTAGGCCGTGATCGGTCCAGGATTGGGTGATGGTAGACGGAACCAAAGGCTACCAGCAGGAATAGTGATGTATTGCGCGTCATCTGAGAGAGACGACTCTGAACGACTTTCATCACTGTCATCGTAGTACGAAGATGCAAACACCTCTGGAGCCCATGCCGACGCATCCAAAGGAAAGAAGATGTCGCTCTTGGATTCAAGATCGTCGGAGAACGGAGAACGCGGGCAATAGGGTCTGAAAGGATGCGTAGCGAATTCAAAGGCCTTGGCATCATCAGGGTCGTCCAGCTGGAAGACAGATTTGTTGTCCTGCATAACACGATTAACCACGATCAAAGCAAACGAGGCGACAAGACTCACGCGATCGATTGCGTCAATCCATGACTTGATGGATTCACTGTTTCCGTACAATTGCTTGCCGGATAATCCGAGATCCGAAAGGCAACGGGATGTATCGGAAGAAGGGAAAAGAATGTCTATGATATCGTCTTGACCAGCAACGCGCAGACTAGAAGGGTGAAAGGACATCCTGGTGCATATGGCAGAGGATGTCGAAAGAAACACAAGTGCGAAGCACTGCTACGCAGGAAAGGGACGTTTGCCTCCACCCATCGCAACGAACTTTTATGCGAACACGGTACGCGCACGCGCTAAGGGTGAGGTGCATCAGACAATAGTCATTGTCATGCAACCTTGTAATCACATGACCAGAATTTCTGGAACAATACAATAAACCCTCAACGGATAAATAAAGTGGACTGGCACAGGAGACCAGGTGGCTGCAACAAGGTTCATCCACTGTCGAATCATGAATGGAGATTCACAAGCTAACCACACTGGGAGTTGGATGATTATTGTTTTGCTCTGGAGGCGTACTGCTACACACTCAAATGTGGTCTAGAGTTCGTGTATGATTGCTGCCATGAGAACAGCAAGCCACTTCCGTAACGAACAAATACTCACAATTAGCGAGCATCCACATTTTGCATCTCTTGTGGGTCATCGTCGCTTTTCCAATGTCCAGGGTTTCAGGCGAAGTCTGCCCAAGGATAAATTGTGTCTCCCTTCTGCCATCCTCACTACCTCTCCCAAAGCGTCCCAACAATGCTCGTGTATCCGGCTCTTTTCAATTCGATCGATATCACGGGGGCGCCGAGCGGCATGAGGCTGTGGGTTGTCCCCGAGTGGTGCTTTTGGTTTCCAAACATGCTTTGAATAGTACTTTCCATGAACCCAAGCGGCATGTGTCTTTCGTAGTTGATTCATATTGTAAATCGCTCGATGAGGGATTCCGCGATACTGCGCAGAGTTCAGGAGGAGACTGAGAGTACCATCCACTATGACAAATGAGGGGACAACAACAATAAGGATGATGGATTGACGTACTCCGCTGCTGAAAGGTGTCGAGAAAACATTCGCTCCTTATCCTTTTCGAGGGCGAGAGCTGATTGCTGTGAAGGTCTTTGACAACCTGGGCGGCAGCGTCAAACACAGGTCGGAAGAGCCGACGGAGCTGCTTTCGAGCTTCATTTTGGTGCAGAACTGACGCCGAACTTGCACGCAGGAAAAGACGATACAAGGATATGAAGGAAGGTGGTAGTCTGTGCATGGAGTCGAGGCTAAATGAACTGCAAGATCACGTGATGGGATTGACTAGGCAAGACTCATTCCGTCGATCCTTCATCTGCGTCGAGGCGGATCAACAAACCACATAGCTGTACTAGAGATCGGTGCAAATCATTGGCTACAAGTCGATCAGGCGGACGACGCCTCTTGAGAACTCGTTCCATAAATTAACCTAAGCTACAAAACAGGTACTTCACTCCGCATGGGAAACCGGAATACAACTGCAAATGAAACCGTCCCACGTTGCAGGATGGCGGTTTTAGGCACTGCCAAGCTTGATCAGGTCCTGCCCCCTGCCTCGTGTAGAGCAACGTCTGATTGTCTGGGAGGTACCTGGGGTACGATAGGTAAGGGCGAAAGCGGTTTTGGAGGATAACCTACTGATATCAAGACAGCTTTCTGCCATGGCACGACGACTTTGCGCGCTCTCTGAATCACAAAGGTTTGTTCACGGTTGTCCAGCTCCGTGTTCTTCCGCCCGGGTCGCCGCTGACACTTATCCATGGACCGTACTTGTAGGATCTAGACCCACGATCAGCACGTGCTTCCCTACTGGCCGAGATGTGTTTTTCACTCACCTGTTTCTGCATCGCCCAAGAATTAAAAGGTGTGTTATGGCGGTAGCGCTATCAACGTGTGGATGATCTCCCCTTCCAGACGGACCTTGCTATTTATGCGCTGTCAGTCCTAGGGTTTCCATTCAACTTGTGGTCTTATGGAGGCGCAATGCTGTCAAAGCGGAGGTAGCCGAATGCATGATGGGGAACAATGCAGTAGGTGGTGGCGTGAAAGCGTCGCAATAGACGCTTTAGTCCATCAATGATCAATGGCATGGCCTCAAAGCGCACTTGTCCACAACGTCCACACCACGAGTCGTGGACATGGATGCGATCTCCCCTTATAAGCACCGTTCCTTCAGTTCCGTCCTTCTCGTCTTCTATCTTACTCATCTCCTCCGCCCTATCTTCCTTTATCTGTGAATGATGGATCTTGCACGCCGTCAACCCATGGATGCACAGCGGTTCGATCCCATGCGCCGCAGGGTCGGTTTGTAACCACCACTACCTCTTGCCTCGCGACTCATTCCTTCTCTCTAGAAGACTCCTCCCAACCTCTCCGTTACCTCGACTCAAAGTAACTGTGAAATGGGCCAAGTATTGAGGCGGCTGTCTCAACCAGAACTCCCTCCAAACGGCGTCGTGGGTGGCATCTGGAGCGACCACGAATTGGTCCTCGTGCCCTTGGAGGTTTCCTCCCACAGACTTTCCATGGGCTCCTTCCTCGCAGAGTCCTTCTCCTCCTCCTCTTCCTCCTCTGAATCCATTGTATCGGAGACTGCATCCACCTCCTCGTCGACCTACTTTACGACGTCCTCCCCCACCCTTCCCGAAGACGCTCTCGAAACGTCGCCTTCACGGTCCTCCGCACGTCAGGTGGACACGTATGACCGCGACGACCTCATCATCACCCGCACCATCATCCGTCCTACCGCACAGTCCACCATCAGGGGGATGTTCTCGAGGCCGACCAGCCCTATGATCTCACGTCCGGCGAGCCCGCTTTCCCGCCCAAACACCCCTGTGTTTCAGGCATTGAATTGTTTTCGTCCGAGTGCCTTTGAGAGGGACGTGGATGACATACAGACGGAGCGGGCCATGGTCGGGTCTCAGCCGGTCCTGCAGGTCATCGTCACGCAGACGCGCGAGCAGTACGAACAGGACCTCGCGTTCAAGGAGGTCGTTCAGGAGGTGTACCCCGAAGCGGGAGCCCGTCGCAGACGGGCAGTCTACTAGTCACCCCCCCTTTTTTTTTTCTTTTCATTTCCACGTCAGGTAGGATAAAAAGTATACACGCCTGACTTCAAACCGATGGTTGTCGGGCATAATGGTCTAATTATTTCGTAACGCAGGATGGCGAGAAACTGGTCTTTCTCTCGGGTTCTCTACTTATTTCTCTTTTTGGTTCCTCTTCATAGTTCTCTTCATTCGCTATAGTAGAGTTATGGTACGGGTTTTGCAAAGCCGTCTTTACGAAACGTTCATGTTGCACATGTACTACGCGCTACTTCCGTTCAATCGAGCAGAAACTCCACCAGACGTATGCTCTGTGCAAACCCTTGACAACCGGCGGGAGGGCCTGTTACAACGCCAGCGCCCATAGGCTGTGCCGGCAGCTTTAATCAACAACGTGGAACACAGTTTGAACAACCCGTTCCCGTTCCGTGTCCTTCTAAATAGCATTTCATTTCGTTCTTCGACTTCGACGTGATGGCATTCCTTCTCGCCAGCAGGTATCACACAGCGTGCATGTGTCCGAGCGACATGCAACCCCCCTAGTGCGAGAAAAGCAAACAGGATTGATCATTGAAGGGACCCTTGGTGACAGGTTCATGTCTAGGATACCGACGACGCCACCATTTCAGTGTGGCAGACGCACTGTCACGACTCATGGCAAGATCCGGGCGTGTGGCGTCTGGGTCCTTGACGCACGGTGGGGGCACCAAATTGAGTCACTGAGTCTCATGGACCACAATTGTACATCACCCCCCGACGTCATCGACGTCCATCGGACTCGATGACGCCTTTGCTTGTGATCCGGCCGGATCGTGAACACCACCATAGGTCACCACATATAGCTTCACGTGTGCTTCTACGACCGCTTCCGCAGCGTGTGCGCTGATATGCATCGTTTTCAGCTGCGAACGCTGCATGTGACACAGACCGAGTTCAACGCGCGCCACCACCCGACGATGAACGACACGACTCACGAGCGCAAACGTCGCTCCACGGTAAACGAAGCTAAACACGTCCTTGAATTCGTGATGTGACCGAGATATCCCCACATTGGACAGATGGAGCACCGACAACTTTTTGAGCACCTGGAAAGCGGGTCGGCATTACGGAACGGAAACGCATCAAAATCAATACGCACGCGCCTGTTTGCATCCTCGATCGTATTCCCTATCTCGTCGTCGGCGGATTGAGGCCGAGGAAGCGCCACGGCGCCAAATACGTCCGTGCCCGCTTCTCCTTGCTTCCGCCGTGCCTTGGCAGGGAGCTCCGGCATCTTGAACACGGCGTTCCTTTCTTCCTTGTCCTTTTCCTTTCCGCTAGACCCCTCGGACCGAGGGAGGTGCAACATCACTTCCCGAGCACGACGTAACACGTGGTCTTCTACCTTGACCGGACGTGCCACGATGCGTTTGTTGGCCCCGAGATCACCAAGCGTGGCACCGCCAAATAAACGTGCAGGCGGTTGGCGAGGCGTCGGATCGTCTGGACGCGGCGCACGCGGCGCAGGCGTGATCCGCGCAACCCGCATGCTCAGCGGTGGAGGACTCACAGACGTGGACGTGGCTGCAGGTGACAGTGGCAGGGGCAGAGGACGCAGCAGCGTGCTCGTCTCGCCATAAATGACGATGTCGGTCGTTTCGGGGCCGTCTGCAGAACGAGAGCGCAGTCAGGCCGATGCCACGGTGTGGAGACACCTCCACGTACCCGTATCCCCCAGCGACACGCGGACGCCCACCTGTGTTCGCTTCGGTCCACACGGATCCTGCGGCGGAGCAACCAGCGTCGACAGACACAACGTGTTCTCCAAATAGATCCTCGTCACCGTCGCCAACGGATGCACGTCCCTAGCACACGTCGGTCAGTACTCGCCCGAACGTATCAGAGACACACGTACATGTACACGTCCCCGGAATCGTCCGTCCACACGTCCTGGAGACGCACAGTGCCCTTGAACCGCAGCGACTGGCGTCCACGCATGCTCTCCAGCGCGAGCGCGAGCGGGTTGTACATGAGCTCGCGCGCGGCCGCGTCCGACCGCGCGCACGACGGCGAGTCTTGGAGCGTCGACGAGGGGTGTCGGCTCGGGAGCCGCGCCGAGAACGCAACGCCGTCGAGCTGGAGGTAGGAATCGGGGAGGGACAGCGCACCGCGGTAGAGCAGCCGGTAGGGCACGTCGGCGCTAGGTTTGCTGGCGCTGGCGGGGGTGTGTGCGTCCGAGGCGGGGGTGGATAGCCCGAGGGGGCGCGCGTCAGGTGTCTTTTGAGGCGTGGCATTTGTGATCGTGATCATGGGCAACGCCGACGTGCCCTCTCCGGTCGGTGGATCGTGCGACCGACCACTTGGAGTCATGAACATATGAGGAGTCAAAGAGTTCGTCAACTGACCATGTGCAGCGCTGCGAACGAACTGCAACAAGTCATCGAGGATGAGGACCACTCGACCACGTGATAACAACGCGGACGCGTTGTTTGTCCTTGTTTGATCACACTCTGTACCAAAGCACGCGTGTATCTGACAATTAAAAACATACGAGAAACGGAGACATATGTGCTACAGGGAGAACGAACGAGAAAGAGATCACAAACTAATGAAAGTGAAAAGCATTGCCAAAAAAAATAACAAAGAGACCACGTGGACATGGCTCGTCGTATTAGTATTACCTCCTCCTCTCCTTAGCCAAAAACAAAAAAAGAAAATCAACAAGAAAGACAAACGAAGAAACCCTCTGCAGGGCGCCACGTCAGGCCGTGGGCATCCCTTTCAACAAATGACACGCACCAACGTCGACACGTCGCTCACCAGCTCACATGTCTCATTCCAGACACCCCTGTGATCGGCGCAACGTGAGCCGGAAGCTGAGGGTGCATATGCGGAGGTCGACCCGGATAAACCGCCACCCACGTTCCCTGCCTTGGTGGGGCTTGCGGCGGCGGCGCCAGATGATACGGCGTAAAGGGCACATACATCGGATGTGGATAAGCTGGCACAGCGACGATCGGTGGGGACGGCCCGAGAGCCGGCAGGGGATGCACGGCCGGATGAGGCGGTGAGGGATGCAAAAGGTGAGAAGTGCGCGTGGACGGCGATCCACCGCCATTGGGAGTGCTGGGTACGAGCTGAGGACCGTTACGGGCCTTTAGGGACGTGGATACAATCGTATTCATCTTGGACACATCTGTGTTGTGGGGCATCGGCCCACCAGTCCCACCAATTTGACTCTGTCGGGTTGTCGTGAAATCAGAAACCGGGCTCTGCGATACACTGAGGATCGGAAACGGTGTGATACTGGCTTTACTCGTTGTCGTCGTTGTCGCAGTTCTTGAGCTTGTATACGATGAGTGGATCTCTGAGCTAGGTACCACGACTTGCGTCGTTCGATTGCTCTTCCCAGGTGCACCAGATTCGGAAGACTTTGAGCTTAGAGCTTGTCCGTCCTTCTTTCCCGAGTCCGCATTTGACTGAGATGGCGGCGGTGATGATGATGACGATGGCGGACGTCCTCCAGCATGGTTCCCAACAACCTGATCAGACCCAGACGACACTTTGCCAAGCTTACCATCCCCCTCCCCGCCCTTACTCGGACTGGCCAGCCAACCCGAGCTATCCAACCCCCCACCGTCCTTGCCCATATCGACCGAAGACGACCTCAGCCGATCGACAATCTCCCTCGTCCTCGACGCCTTTTTCCGCTTCACAGTCGCCGTCGTCAAGAACGCAGGCAACAGCGTCGTCGGGTTTGCAGGTATCGAGGAGGAGCCGTTCGAAGGAGACGGCGAACAAGCATCCGATCCGGATGTAGGGGAAGAAGTAGCCTTTGAACTTGACGCGCGAGTCGCATCCGTACCGCTGACACGATCTGGACCAGGGGACAGCGACCGGGACTTGACAGAGAGCGTCGATGGCGGAGTAGATTCTGGCGACTCGGAACCCTCTTCTGATCCTGTCTTGTCTCTCATCCACCCTGATGTGAATCTCGTCCCCGTTTTACCTTCAAACGGTGAAAGGGGAAGCGAGGACGACGACGAAGAAGGCGAGACGGGCGTCACAGGCTCCCAAAACCCATGCGAATCCTTCCGCAGCCCCGGTCTGGGACTCGTCGACGACGGCGAGCGGCGACTCTGCATAAATGCATCGCCGTCACCCGAAACAGACGCTTCCAGACCTTGGCTCTTGGGTTTCATCTTTGAATCCTCTTCGTCGGCGTGGCCGGGCCAAGAGGACGACAACGACGACGAACTCACTGGCGTCATCGTCCCTGCGGGCGTCGTTTGCGCAGACGTTCCAGGACTAGATAGACAACCCGACATGTGTGATGACGACCCTTGGCAGAAAGACCCGTTCAAAGAAGGGAACACCACCGCACCCTTTGGGGATTCGCAACCATCTCGATGGGAGTCAGGCGAGTCAGGCGACAGCGAGGGCGAAGGGGACATGGAGAATCGGCCGAGGAGCTTGACGGGGGTAGAAGGACCGGGCAAGCGGATCATCATGGATGCAGCCGCATGCTCTGCATCGACATCGACCCCTTGCACCTCCACATCATCGTCTCCGTGGAGTTGGAGTGCTCCTACACAATGTGACGTCGTCGTTGTACCGATGGGTGTATGCGGGGGAGGATCTGAATCTGTCGTCGTCGTCGTCGACTCGTAATCGTGATCAGTCTCGGTCTCCTTATCCGTGTCATCCCGACCTAAACTTGACTGGGTTGGATACCGAGGGGACTGCGACTGGGTCGGATTGACAGGAGTGGGAGTAGCAGGGGTAGCAAAAACGTGTATGGGAGGTGGAAGTGATTTGGCGAGATGCGGGTCGCGGGTCATGGGAGACGGCGTCCCTGAGAGCGCACAGCGCGAGAAGCGAATCAGCACCATAACAAGAGGGCGACACAGCGAAAGACACGAGGCCGGAATTCAACAAGAGAAGGACACTGAATCTAAAGAACACGAAGTTGCCACGTAATCAACCCCAAAGGAAAACGAAACAAAGTACGAGAGGGTATGCAACACGGTCGACTCACCAAGGGGCTCGGCACCATACCAATATCCATGTCCTTGTGCTGACGCGACGCGACCACCAGGGAACCACGGTGAGAACTGCAGTGGCGGAGGCCCATACTGTACATACGGCGGAGGTAAAAAGCGGTGCGAGGGCAAGTGAGGTGTTGGAGGAGGCCCGCGGTGCGAAGAAGGCGTATACCACGAAGCCGATGGCGAATCTGGTTTGCGTTCTGGTTTAGAGGTCGAGGGAGACCACTTCCTCTTCTCCTCAGAGGCAGAGGGCGCTCTGGGTGGTCGATATGGACTGGAGTCGATGTCAGGATCCCATCGTACCCC
>JBBPOE010000823.1:0-12924 GCA_038091295.1 Tylopilus felleus | reverse complement strand
TCCTATCCATCTGATTCACCATCTCTGACCCCAGAAATGGAAGGATGGAAGGATGGAAGGATAAATGGAAGGATGGAAGGATGGAAGGACAAATGGAAGGATGGAAGGATTGGGTTAGAAGGATGCTTAGTCATGGAAGGATGCTTAGTCATTTGGAAGGATGCTTAGGGTTGGAAGGATGCTTAGTCATGGAAGGATGCTTAGTCATGGAAGGATGCTTAGTCATGGGGAAGGATGCTTAGTCATTTGGAAGGATGCTTAGGGTTGGAAGGATGCTTAGTCATGGAAGGATGCTTAGTCATGGAAGGATGCTTAGTCATTTGGAAGGATGCAGGATGGAAGGATTGGGTTAGAAGGATGCTTAGTCATGGAAGGATGCTTAGTCATTTGGAAGGATGCTTAGGGTTGGAAGGATGCTGAGTCATGGAAGGATGCTTAGTCATTTGGAAGGATGCTTAGGGTTGGAAGGATGCTTAGTCATGGAAGGATGCTTAGTCATGGAAGGATGCTTAGTCATGGGGAAGGATGCTTAGTCATGGAAGGATGCTTAGTCATTTGGAAGGACACTTAGGGTTGGAAGGATGCTTAGTCATTTGGAAGGATGTTTAGTCAGGGTTAGGAGAGGATTGGAACACAGCCATGATGATGTCAGCAGCTGCAAAAGGAAATTCAATGAATGTAGCAGTGCTGAAATGGAAATTTTGATGGGTACACAGCCATGATGATGTCAGCAGCCGCCAAGAAATTCAGTGAATGTAGCAGTGCTGAAATGGAAATTTTGATGGGTACACAGCCATGATGATGATGTCAGCCGCAAATGGAAATTCAATGAATGTAGCAGGGCTGAAATGGACATTTTGATGGGTACACAGCCATGATGATGTCAGCAGCTGCCAAGAAATTCAATGAATGTAGCAGTGCTGAAATGGACATTTTGATGGGTACACAGCCATGATGATGTCAGCAGCTGCAAAAGGAAATTCAATGAATGTAGCAGGGCTGAAATGGACATTTTGATGGGTACACAGCCATGATGATGTCAGCAGCTGCAACAAGAAATTCAATGAATGTAGCAGTGCTGAAATGGAAATTTTGATGGGAACACAGTGCTGTGAAGGCTGATAGTTCTTACAATACAGCTGTGCTGTGTTGTCAATAGTCATTTTCATTGTTGTTGATTTGGCTGAAAGTGGAAGGTGGTGGTCAACAAGGTAAATGTTTGATAAGGATAGGAAGCAGTTGGAAACTTCATAGCTGTAAGTGTGGAAGCTTGTTCAAAATAGCTTCATGCCTTTGAATGATCCTCTTCACTGTCAGAGATATCTGAACTGTGAGAATCTTCATGAGGGTTGAGGTCACAAATTACAGTTGCTTGCATAAAGCACTGACACTTTTCTTGACAATTAAGCTGCTGACAGATTTGTGTGTTGAAATTTTTGTTGTTTTTAGATCAGGTGGGATATTTGATAATGTCAATGTGAGTGTGTTCAGTAATATCTGCAGACCAGTGTCCTAAAGCATCCATGCTTGGGTTACTTGGCACAATAGTGAGCATTATCTCTAATTTGGGAATTCTCTAATGATCTGGGGAGCCATGTGCACCAGCTGCAGCTTTCCTCTCTTGTAGACTTGATATATATAAGCTTGATTATATCACTGTCAGCGAGTTTTGGTGCCTGAGAATGATAATGGAAATTGGTCAATGCCTGAATGGCAGCAAGAGCTCAAGGCAGAGGGGTACAAATGAGGCCTTGACCATGGGATAAGCACTTGTCAAGAACCAAATGGTTCAGTGGATGAGAGGCTGTGTTACGCTCGCTCCACTTCGCCCCTATATTATTTGCCATACCCGGGGACCGAACTCCCAACCTCACTATGATAACAGTCACTACCAATCGCTACATTCCTTATCCTATGCAACACCACCGGTCTAGACTCTTGCACAGCCTTATGGCTGTCTGAAACGACCAAACTCACTCAAGAGCTGGCTGTTAAGATAGAGCAAGGGGAGACCTTCGTCAGTGGCACTCAATGGCAAACTGAGAAGTAAAGGGTGAGACCTTGTGTGCCAGAGTGAAGATGGGAAATCTCCAAGTGAACAAGACTGGGGGAAAGCCAGTCGAGTGCACTTGGGCTTTATATACTGTCTAGGGGTTTACACTTGTGTACACTAGATCTACAGATATCCTGTGCTACAGTACATGAGGAAACCATGAGAAGCATAGCCTAGATAAGTGGATCATACCCTATAGGATGAGTGCGAGTCATGAGGAATACATGAGACGAGCATGAGTCACGCATGAGTCATGACAGGGGTCATAGAGCAGAGATGAAATACATGAGATGCCTAGATGAGAGGCTGTGCAATATGCATGGTGAAGGATCTAGACATGAGGTCAATATGAGGTGGACAGCCATAAGGCTGTGCGAGAGTCTAGACCGATGGTGTCATATAGGATAAAGAGTGTAGCGATTGGTAGTGTCTGTTATTGTAGTAAGTTTGGGAGTTTGAGAGTTTGATCCCCGGGTGTGGCAAATAATATAGGGGCGAAGTAGAGCGAGCGTAACACTGTCCGCCTCATGTTTACCTCATGTCTAGATCCTTCACCATGCATATCGCACAGCCTCGCATCTAGGCACCTCATGTATTTCATCTCCCCTCTATGACCCCTATCTCACCTCATGCATACTTCGTGCTCACCTCATGTATTCCTCATGACTCGCACTCATCCTATAGGGTATGATCCACTTATCTAGGCTATGCTCCTCATGGTCTCCTCATGTACAGTAGCATAGGATATCTGTAGATCTAGTGTACACAAGTGTAAACCCCTAGACAGTATATAAAGCCCAAGTGCACTCGACTGGTTTCCCCCCAGTCTTGTTCACTTGGAGATTTCCCATCTTCACTCTGGCACACAAGGTCTTGCCCTTTACTTCTCAGTTTGCCATTGAGTGCCACTGACGAAGGTCTCCCCTTGCTCTAGCTTAACAGCCAGCTCTTGAGTGAGTTTGGTCGTTTCACTTGAACAAGATTTTCATTACTGATACCGTGGAAGGTCTAGCAATCAACATCTTCTCGCATCCACCCTATCTTCCACCCCCTAGCTTTTATCTTCGCCAGTGAGAAACCGCCTCGCTGTCCATTGCATTGAATGGCCACACTAACTCCATTGGGTAGTGTCGTGCAAATCGGGATCAACCTTCCCCGCCGCTTTTGAATTTGTGGTACGGAAACAGGATCACCTACCTCGAGTCAAGGTTATTGACTTCACTTACCAGGCACCTATTGATAGCATTCTAGGAGGCCCATTGTTCACCTCACCAGATAGAGAAATCAAGCAAGAAGAGGAATCTATAGTCCTCACCCTAGTCAAAGAATCAATCAATCTCGTATACCCGCAGGTACCACCGTTCCCTCACGTTGAGGATTACCTGTGGCCGGACTTTTCTGACAACACCGACGCCTTCTTTGAACAGTTCGAAGAACCGGAGGAACTGCCCTCCTATAGGTCCAAGTCACCTCGTCTACCCCCCGCACCTCGCTTCAACACTCCGGTCGATAATAGGCGGATCGAATTCTACCAAGGTTGGGAATTCGAACCGTTTGATTTCAGACACATCCCGCCACCGGTTTGGCAGGAACCCCTACCAGTATTGCCTCATTTTCCTCCGGTCGACCTATTGGATCCCAGATATCATGTACCAGATTTAGAACAGGTCCATCAAGACTTCAGGAACTTTTACCCTGAAGAACTCTGCTCACCAACTCCACTTGAGGAGCCCATCGACTGGACATACATCCGCCGCTGCCTAGTTGAACAGGAAATCTTCAGGTCTGGATTCTCCACTCCCCTCACTTCAAGTTTCGTCCGGATCGCTAATGATCCATATAGAGCATTCCTCCCAAACGCGGTCGAGGATATTATTCGAGAGGGAATTAACTTGGGCATTGAGTAGCAAGGAGATAGACACTGTCGCTCGGATTCATGGGAGAGAGACATTCTGAAGAGGAGAAGGATCTCATCGGAACTACCACCTTGATCCTCCTCCGCTCCCCCTTCTCATCCTCATTCCCCTTCTCCTATCCCTCGTTGGCACAGAGGTGTACCTGATCGCTTCGGTTACGATCGCCCTCCTCTACGTAGATCGGAACACCTTAGGAAGCCTGCTTGTTACTGTCAGTAGCAGAGTTTCTCTAAAGATAGCACGTAGAGAATTGGTAGAGGAATATAAAAGAAATCAGGCAATCCAGTCAGAGATTGAGAGAGAGCTCGAAAATCAGGAAAACCAGGAAAACATCCCGCCGCCTGCCTACATACTGTAGCACCTGAACTGCCAGCTGCTAACCGCGCAGGACCCAGACTAGTCTTCGGAAGACTTCCGCTCCTCGTCCTTCCTATTCCGGAAGAAATCCGCTTTGCGAGAGACACGTTACCCGAACGACCGAGAACCCCTGCTCCAGTTTTCCAATACCGATACCACCCGGAAGCCTTCCTCACGCCAGGTCAGGAAATGGACGTGCAGACATCCGCAGTTCCCACTAGACCTCCAACCCCAGACGGCGACTTAGCTGACATTGAGTAGATCGGAATTTCACAAATCTGAAACCTGAAACCCGAATCCAAAAGAACCGAGAAAATCAATCAAGTAAGGAGTCATGTCTCGCGCTCAACTCCAACAAGATATCGCCAACGCCCTTACCCTTGCCGGCCAAGATTGGGTTCAAGGATCGGCAGCATTGAATGCCGCCTTCGCCAATATGCTAACTTCTCTTGATAACATGGGCAATCAAGTACTCGCCATGCAAGTGCAAACAGCTGCCACCGCTACCGCTACGACCCAGTCGGCCAAAATCTCTAAACTACTCGCAGATCCTGGATCGTTTGATGGATCCATGGTTAAATTCGAAGAATGGTGGGCTAAGGTCAAGGCATGGCAAGCCAAGAACTACCTCGCCATGCCCGCCAATACGGACAAGCTGGTGCGAGCAGTACTCTCACGGTTAGAAGGTCCGAGAGCCGGAAGCTTCGCCAGAACCCGCATGGAAATGCTAAATGTAGGGACACCCTACATGTGGGCGCAGCTCTGCCGCGAAATGGAAGAACTCTTCCGACCAGCCAATCAGAAGGACTGGGCACAGAAAAAGCTTAGAGAGTTCAAACAAGGACGTTTGCCAATCGATGAATGGATCATCAAGTTCCAGACCTATAGCCAATCCGCTCAGCTCAACTCTGGACAGTTGATTGATATCATTGAGCAGAACATTGATCCATCCATCATCTGCAAGATCATTGAAGACGACACCCGACCTACTAATCTGACCGACTATATCAACAAGGTATGAGCCATCGGCCAGAAGAGGCAGTTGACCCGATTCCTCGGGATCGCTGGACTGTCTCAACCACAAGACCCTAACACTATGGACATCAGCACACTGGATGCCGCTTCAGATCAGGAATCCGAAACAGAAATGGAGATCAACGCATTCTCTAGAGGGAAAGGGAAACTGAGAACCCCTAACCGCGCAAGGGAACCTCTCTCCTGTTTCAACTGCGGAAAGCCCGGCCACATGGCCAAAGAATGCAAGATTCCATCCACCCGATGTTCGGAGTGCAAATGGTCCAGAGGAGGCCATCAGCCAAGAGGGCATCTAAGATCCGCTCCACCGCCAAAGAACCCGCTACGTCATGGGATCAGGGATCCCGAGCCATTCAGGGAATGAGCTTTGATGAAGCAAAGGCCTTCTTTTACGACATGCACAATGTCGAAGGGAAGGGAAAAGCCAAAGCACTTTGATCGATCTGGGTGATCAAAGTGACTCTCGAATTGTAAATATGACTTCATCTCTAATATATAGTTAAACGGGGCCTTTGGCTAGTACGAAGCTCCGCTGGGACTCTAAACCAGCACTTAATTCCATTTACACCCCTACTCAAACCCCAGAACCACTGAGACGCATACTAAACTGTAGTACACAAAGAGACATAGTATTGAAGCTCAACATAGCGCCTGCCAAGCAAAACCGCTGCTTTAGCAGAATTGAAGCTCTCCTAGATAGCGGAGCTAACACCGTTTTCATTGATCGGAAATGGGCACGGATCAGGAAGATACCGTTACTTCCGATGCCAAACCCCATACCGGTATACAACGTGGATGGAACACATAACTCGGCTGGTGACATCACCCATTGTGCCGATATAGTCATAGATTTCCAGGGTCACCGCGAAAAGGTAGTAGCTGAGATAACTGATCTCGGCAGGCACCAAATGATCCTCGGATACACGTGGTTAAAACACCACAACCCCCATATTGACTGGGAAACCGGTCAAGTTAGAATGACTCGCTGTCTTGCAGGGCAAGTCTCCCCTTGAGCAATCCATCGACACGCTTGACCAGAACGGTCTCCGGACTATTCACGAAATCAAGAAGGAACAGGAACGATCAGATAAACCAAAACCTGATCCGAAACCCGAAGACCTAGTTCCTAAGGCATATCACAAGTATCTCAAAGTCTTCTCGAAGAAGGAATCTGAACGCATGCCTATCCGCAAAACATGGGACCATGCTATCGATATGAAAGACTCCTTCGTACCAAAGAAAGGAAGGCTTATACCACTATCACCGCAAGAACAAAAGGAAGTATCTGACTTCATCGATGATCAAACCAGAAAAGGGTATATTCGACCATCGAAATCTCCACAGACATCCCCTGTGTTCTTCATCTCTAAAAAGGACAGGAAGAAGCGAACGGTACAAGATTACCGCTATCTTAACGAACACACGGTCAAGAACAATTACCTGCTCCCCCTTATCCGGCAGTTGTCCAAAAAACTGCAAGGAGCTAAGTTGTTTACCAAGATGGATCTCCGATGGGGATACAACAACGTCAAGATCAAGGAAGGTGACAAATGGAAAGCCGCTTTCACCTGCCATCGAGGTTCTTTCGAACCTTTAGTAATGCTCTTTGGATTATGCAATTCGCCCGCCACCTTCCAAGCAATGATGAATGAGATCTTCGCCGATATGGAAGACGTCATTGTGGTCTACATCGATGACTTACTCATCTTTACCAAATCTGACAACCAGGAAGAGCACAATAGAATCGTACTCAAAGTACTTCGACGACTTGAAGAACATGACCTCTTCGTCAAACCCGAGAAATGCTCCTTCCAAGTCAAGGAAGTCGGATTCCTAGGCATGACTGTATCTGCCGCAGGAATCAAGATGAACGATGACAAAGTCGCCGCTATCCTAGAATGGCCCACCCCGAAAACAGTTCGCGGTGTGCGCAATTTCTTAGGACTAGCTAATTTCTACCGAAGGTTCATCAAAGACTATGCCCAAGTCGCTCCCCCTCTAAATGATCTAACGAAGAAGGATCAACCCTTCATATGGAAGGAATCACAACAGACAGCGTTTGACACGCTTAAACAGAGTTTCACCACTGCTCCTATCTTCGCATTCCCGGATATCGACAAGCAATTCCGCCTTGAAACAGATGCTTCGGACTTCACGACCGGTGCAGTTCTATCCATTCTGAAGAATGACAAATGGCACCCCATCACCTACTCATCACACTCTATGTCCCCCGAGGAACGCAATTACCCTATTGCTGACAAAGAGATGCTGAGTGTCATCCAGAGCCTGGAAGAATGGAGACACTATCTAGAAGGTGCTAATCTCCAGTTTGAAGTATGGAATGATCATGCAAACCTCCAGTGGTTTATGAAGCGACAAGATCTTAACCAACGACAAGCTCGATGGGCACAGTACCTCTCCCGATTCAATTTCAAATGGGTACACAAGGCCGGAGCCCAGATGGGTAAACCCAATGCCCTATCTCGCCGAGAAGATCATGCCGTGGGAATTCAAGATGACAACAAGATGGTTCTCGTCATTCCCCCTGAGCAAATTGCCTCCACCACTCTCCATTTAGCCACGGACGCTGATGACATCAGAAACCGCATTCGAGACGCTACGGTCCGAATCCGAGAATCCGACGTCATCATGTTATGTAAAAAACACGGAATCTGTGAAGATCGAGATGGAATTCTCTTCACCAGATCAGGAAAGATGTACATACCTGAAGATCAAGATCTCCGGATGGAAATAGTGCGATTACATCACAATACTCCTATTCCCGGACACCCCGGAATGGAGAAAACTCTCGAATTGATGCAATGCAGCTACACCTGGCCTGGAATGCCAGCACTGGTCAAGGACTACATATCCAGATGTGATCGCTGCGCACGATTCAAAGGAACTAACCAAGCTCCACCTGGAAAGTTGAAACCGCTCGACACTCCGCCATGTCCTTGGAAAGAAATCTCTGCCGAGTTTATCACAGATCTTCCCGAATCAGAAGGATTTGATAGCATCCTGGTAGTAGTCGACCACTTCTCGAAGGAAGTCGAATTCATCCCTTGCACCAAGAGCGTGTCCGCTCTCGATACCGCAAGGTTATACTTGCACCATGTATGGAAACATCATGGTCTTCCCACCGGAATTGTATCAGACCGAGGTCCACAATTCGTGTCGCAAGTAATGAAGGATATTTGCAAGAGATTAGGAATTCAACCCCGACTGTCCACCGCTTATCATCCGCAGACGGATGGACAAACGGAAAGAATCAATCGAGATCTCCAACAGTACCTCCATATATTCACCTCAGAAAAGCAGGATGAATGGGTCAGTTGGTTACCTCTCGCACAATTCTCCTACAACGCCAAGAAACAGCTTAGTACAGAGAAATCACCGTTTGAAGTAACGCGTTCGTATCAGCCAAGAATGGGCTTTGAGCAAAAGGCTACAAAGGCACCAGCGGCTGAAGAATTGACGAAACAGATGGAGGAGACTTTGGAACAGGAAAAGGAGAATATAGAAAAGGCAAAAGCGTGTATGAAGCATCAAGCAGATAGACACAGGTCTCAGGCACCGGAATACGAGATTGGAGATAAGGTTTGGCTCTCCACCGAGAACCTTAAACTTACTCGAGCATCAAGGAAGCTCACGGAACGATGGCTTGGACCCTATGACATCACCAAACGCATCGGCGATAACGCGCTTGAACTGTGACTTCCGAGATCAATGAGAATCCACCCAGTAGTGAACATCTCACGGGTTAAACCATACAAGGAACACCTTGAAGGCCAACCTACATTCAAACCCGGACCCGTGCAAGTCACGGAAGATCGAGAAGTTGAATTTGAAGTAGAGACAGTCATAGACTCACAATGGAAAGGACGTCGCCTAGAGTACCTAGTCCACTGGAAGGGCTATTCCAAAGAAGATCACACTTGGGAACCAAAGGGTAATCTTACCAACGCATCGGAAGCAATCAAAGACTTCCATCGCTCTAAACCCAGTGCTCCCCGATCACTCAACATATCACAGGCTGACTTCTACTCGTTGTTCGCCTATTGTGGAAAATCAATACCCGAGATTGACCAATCCCGCCTTCCTTTTGATCGGCTTGACGTCGATTAAACCCAGGGGTGCGCCTGGGAAAAAACGCATTTGAATCTCAAAGGTCATATCTCTACATACTCGGTTGAGCCTTGCTCCCACAACACGCTTACAACTCACAATGATCTCCGACCTCGCCCACTACTCCATGCTTGTCCTTTATGGTCTCATCTCCTATGGCATCATATGCTCTCCTGCCATGCCTATCATCCTCTCCTTATGGACGAATACCCTCCTATTCATATTTATGATATCACTCCTCCTAGCCATCTGGTCGATCATCATCTGCCACATGAAAACCGGAGTCTATCTAAAATGGACTCTCTGGGAAAAGTTCGGATCTCCCCTTCTCACCTTCGAAATAGAACCCACCAGACATTGGTCTTCCTGGGATGAGAAATGGGATGAAGACGAACAGGTAGAACCTGATTCACCAGAAACAATCGATGGTTGGGATCAGGCTCTGGCTTGGGGACAAATCTCTAATTTCGACAATGATCAACCCATTGTCGCTGATTGGGACGCTGCAGAATGGGAAAACTTAGAACAAAACCCGCTCTGGCTAGAAGCCGGCATCGCGGTTCCCGATTCTGTCATCATGGCACTATCCGTAATAGACCACTTCCGAGAAGAAACCCCAGCATGCCTAAACCTTCGCGTGCCGCCAATCACGCTACAACCTGCACCCGAGGAAACCACTCCTCTGGATGCCGAAATAGAGCCTGAACCCGAGAATCCCCTCCCGGAAAACGAACCAATACCATCGTTCCAACCAGAATGGCCACTAGACGACAATAGTCATACGGAGTCTGACTCATAGAGAGGGGGTAGTGTTACGCTCGCTCCACTTCGCCTCTATATTATTTGCCATATCCAGGGACCGAACTCCCAACCTCACTACGATAACAGTCACTACCAATCGCTACATTCCTTATCCTATGCAACACCACCAGTCTAGACTCTCACACAGCCTTATGGCTGTCTGCCTCATGTTTACCTCATGTCTAGATTCTTCACCATGCATATCGCACAGCCTCTCATCTAGGCATCTCATGTATTTCATCTCCGCTCTATGACCCCTGTCATGACTCATGCGTGACTCATGCTCGTCTCATGTATTCCTCATGACTCGCACTCGCCCTATAGGGTATGATCCACTTATCTAGGCTATGCTCCTCATGGTTTCCTCATGTACTGTGGCACAGGATATCTGTAGATCTAGTGTACACAAGTGTAAACCCCTAGACAGTATATAAAGCCCAAGTGCACTCCACTGGCTTTCCCCCAGTCTTGTTCACTTGGAGATTTCCCATCTTCACTCTGGCACACAAGGTCTTGCCCTTTACTTCTCAGTTTGCCATTGAGTGCCACTGACGAAGGTCTCCCCTTGCTCTATCTTAACAGCCAGCTCTTGAGTGAGTTTGGTTGTTTCAGGCTGTATGTGGCATGCCATATGATGGGCTACCAATTGCGAGTTACCAAACAAGAGAGGTTGAACCTCCTGGTGAAGTCAATAGGCTTTTGCATCAAGCTAGTCATCAGAATGACGGGCTGGAGGAAAATGCAAGAGCCCTTGTTAAGGACCTTCCAGACCAGAGGGAACATCACACTGGCATCCAAATCAGCCCAAATGAGGTTGAAATCAATACTTGACTATGAGCTGTCTGGGTGAACAGGGAAGAGCAGATAGAGTGTCACCCCAGCCCCGAACACCATGAGGAATTGAGTCAGATTGACTCTGAGGTCGAAATGACGACAGAAATGGGTACAACAACTCCAAAGTGAACATGGTCCTCACTGTATGGTGTGATTAACCAGGGCATCTCTTGCCCAGGCTGCAATGCATTAGTCAGGCACATCTCCAATCACACAATAGATGAAGTACCATCCCTGAATGGAACAGTACTCACAGCAATATACAAGACATGAGTATGACCATAGGTGGGATGAGAGTGAACAAGCTCAGGCCAAGGAGCACAGACTGGACATCTACCATGTCCATAGTGTGCTGCACATACTGGATAAGGGTTAGGGTTAAGATTACAAGAGCAATAAAGCGGGCATCTGAGAATACCAGCAAACACAATCACATATTGAGCTGAAACAGGCTTTTGGAGGGACTCTGGAATGGCACAGTTAGAACGTTGTTGGTGATCGAATCTCCATCAATCATGGGAGCCCCATGGATTACCCATCCATTAGAATGGTGGCAATCTGCATGAATGGGGAAGATAAAGTCCCCCAAGGATCTAGAGCATTCAGGTATGTGATGAACATGAGACAGCAGGCAGAAAATCCTGTGGAGGTGACTGGCCCTAAGACAATTAGTTCCATCATCCATGGAGCTGTGGTGATTCCTGACACTGATGATCCTGATGAATACTTTGTGTTTGAGCAGCTTGACCATGGCATGTTTGTCCACATGAATTAGGACACTTTGGACTTGGCTACCATCTACATAGGTGTATGACTGTCGTGTGGGCAGTGATGATGACATCTCTCCTGTATCTACACCCAGGGTGTTGACACTGTCCATCATTGGGTTTTCACAACCATTCATACCAAGTTTGGCCATTATGCCAATAAGAACTATTGCTGTCAATGCATTTCACAACACAATCCAAAGCTCCTGTTGCTCCCAAATCCATCCATGCACATAGAAATTTCTTGTGTGGTGCTCAAGTTATCAATTTACCACATGCTCAAATTCACCTATGCCACCTGGGTTCAAAGACTATAGAACCAGGACAGAGTCTAATAAGACAAGACCTAGTCAGAAAGTGTAGCAAAAATGTTGTGATTTGCACTAGTTTCTAGTCAAAGTGTAGTCAAAGCATAGCATAGGTCCTGGGTGGTGGGATTTTATTTTATTTATTATTATTATTCTTTTCTCTGGTCACCTTGATGAATATGTTCTGGAGAGCCTGGGAAGGTGAGTAGCTGTGCCAGAACACCCTGGGCAGGGTGCTGTCCAATCTGAAAACATGTTGTTTCCAGTGACACTCCTTCACCCAGGTCCACCCACATGCCCTACACTGCATGTGGACATTGTAGTCATCGCTCTGGACAAAGAAGTCTAGTGATGTCCACTCGCAGTGCAGTGTCGCACAGGTCTGGAAGTCCACACCCCAAGGTCGAATTGGAGGGCATGCCGTGCGATCTTCTTAGCCAAGACCATGTAAGGTACCCTATGTGTGCGATGCTACAAGTACACGAGTGGCTCCAATTCGTCCCAGTCCACATTCTCGCCATCCTCGGCACCCAAGTCATTCTCACCAAGGTAAGCGGTCTCTTCGTCTTCCTCCACAACCTCGTCTAATCCCGTATACCCGAATTCTTCCATTTCGTCTAGGAGCGCGTCATTCGCAAGTGCGGCAGACAGCCCTTGTTCACCCGCGTCACTGTCATCGTCGTCGATCTCGTCCTCCGAGTCTTCGGCATCATTTTCCTCGGCTT
>JBBPOE010000822.1:0-12925 GCA_038091295.1 Tylopilus felleus | reverse complement strand
CTCACCCTAGTCGAGGAATCCATCAACCTCGTATACCCACAGGTACCACCGTTCCCTCACGTCGAGGACTACCTCTGGCCAGACTTTTCTGACGACGCCGACGCCTTCTTTGAACAGTTCGAAGAACACGAGGAACTGCCCTCGTATAGGTCCGAGTCGCCGCGTCTACCACCCGCACCTCGCTTCGACACACCGGTCGATAATAGGAGGATCGAATTCTACCAAGGTTGGGAATTCGAACCATTTGATTTCAGACACATTCCGCCACCGGTTTGGCAGGAACCCTTACCGATATCGCCTCGCTTCCCTCCGGTCGATTTATTGGATCCCGGATATCACGTGCCTGATCTAGAACAGGTACACTGCGACGAATTCTTCCCGGAAAGGCACCGTTCCCCAACCCCGCTAGAGGAGCCCATCGACTGGACGTACGTACGTCGCCGCCTACTCGAACAAGAAATCTTCAGGTCTGGATTCTCCACTCCCCTCACTTCAAGTTTTCTCGGGATCGCTGACGATCCACATAGAGCATTCCTCCCAAACCAGGTCGAGGACATTATTCGAGAGGGAATTAACCTGGGCATTGAGCAGCAGGGAGATAGACGCCGTCGCTCGAGTTCACGGGAGAGAGACGTTCCGAAGAGGAGAAGGATCTCATCGGAATTATCATCTCCACCCCCCACCGCTTCCACTCCTCCTCCTAATCCCCCTCGTCCTATCCCTCGTTGGCACAGAGGCCTACCTGGTGATCTCGACAACCATCGCCCTCCTCTACGTAGACAGAGAGATCTTAGGAAACCTGCTCGTTACAGTCGCTAGCAGAGTTTCATTGAAGGTTGTAAGAAGAGAATTGGTAGAGCAATATAGACGCGACCAGGCGATTCAGTCAGAGATTGAGAGAGAACTCGAAAACCAAGAAAATCAAGAAAACATCCCTCCTCCAGCTTACGTAGCACCCGAACCCCCGGCTGCTAACCGACAGGGTCCGAGAATAGTCTTTGGAAGACTACCAGTACTCCCTATTCCAGAAGAGATCCGCATCGTCAGGAACCAATTCCCTGAACGACCTAGAACCCCCGCTCCGGTCTTCCGATACCGCTACCCCGTAGAACCCTTCCTCGTACCAGGACAGGAAACCGACGCACCAACGTCAGGACGCCCTACGAGACCACCAACCCCTGACGCCGATCTAGCCGACGTCGAATAAGATCTGGATCACGTAAGCAAACATCGGAAACTGTCCGAATCCGAGAAAGAGAGATTCCAGAAAAGCATAAACTCTATTGCCAAGCGCAAATCATCTAGTGATCCCTATTCGCCTAAGTCCGCTTACGGAAAGCTACTGAAGAAAGCCCGAAAACTCAAGAAATCGATCAAGTAAGGAATCATGTCTCGCGCTCAGCTCCAACAGGACATCGCTGCCGCCCTTACTCTTGCCGGTCAAGATTGGATACAAGGATCAGCTGCATTGAATCTCGCCTTCGCTAATATGCTCACTTCTCTCGATAACATGGGCAATCAAGTGCTCGCATTGCAGGCTCAGACCGCCGCCACCGCTACCGCTACGGCCCAGACGGCCAAAATTTCCAAACTCCTCGCAGATCCAGGAACGTTCGATGGATCTATGGTCAAATTCGAAGAATGGTGGTCCAAGGTTAGAGCATGGCAGGCGGAGAATCATCTCGCCATGCCCGGAAACACGGACAAACCAATTCGAGCAGTGCTCTCTCGGTTAGAAGGACCGAAAGCCGGAAGCTTCGCCCGTACATGAATGGAAATGCTCAATACAGGAGTACCCTACACGTGGGCACAACTTTGCCAAGAAATGGAACGCGTAACTCGGCTGGGACTTGAAACCAGCGCTTGATTCCGTTTACACCCCTATTGAAACCCCAGAACCACCGAGACGCATACTAAACTGTAGTACGCGAAGAGACATAGTATTGAAACTCAACATAGCACCTGCGAGGCAAAACCGTTGCTTTAGCAGCATTGAAGCGCTCCTAGACAGCGGAGCCAACACCGTTTTCATTGATCGGAAATGGGCACAGAAAAGGAAGATACCGTTACTTCCGATGCCAAAACCCATACCGGTATACAACGTGGATGGAACGCGTAACTCGGCTGGTGACATCACCCATTGTGCCGATATAGTCATAGATTTCCAGGGTCATCGAGAAAAGGTTGTAGCCGAGATAACCGATCTCGGCAGGCATCAAATGATCCTCGGATACACGTGGTTAAAACACCACAACCCTGACATTAACTGGGAAACCGGTCAAGTCAGGATGACCCGCTGTCCATGGACTTGCAGAGTCTTGCAAGGCAAGTCTCCCCTTGAACGATCCATCGACACGCTTGACCAAGCTGGCTTACGAGCCATACGTGAACTAAAAGAACAGCAGCAACGACTGGATAAACCGAAGACTGACCCGAAACCGGAAGACCTAGTTCCAAGGGAATACCACAAGTACCTAAAAGTCTTCTCGAAGAAAGAGTCCGAGCGAATGCCCATCCGTAAACCATGGGATCACGCTATCGACATGAAAGACACTTTCGTACCCAAAAAGGGAAAATTAATCCCGTTATCTCCTCAGGAACAGAAGGAAGTATCCGATTTCATTGACGATCAAACCAGAAAAGGGTACATCCGACCGTCAAAGTCCCCGCAAACTTCCCCGGTATTCTTCGTACCAAAGAAGGATGGAAAGAAGCGAATGGTGCAGGACTATCGCTATCTTAATGAACACACCGTGAAGAACAATTACCCGCTACCTCTTATCCGGCAGCTATCCGAGAAATTACAAGGAGCCAAATTGTTCACAAAAATGGATCTCCGATGGGGATACAACAACGTTAGGATCAAGGAAGGTGACGAATGGAAAGCCGCCTTTACCTGCCATAGAGGATCCTTCGAACCCCTCGTAATGTTCTTCGGATTATGCAACTCACCTGCCACCTTCCAAGCAATGATGAACGAGATCTTTGCCGATATGGAAGACGTCGTAGTAGTGTACATTGACGACCTACTCATCTTCACGAAGACCGATAACAAGGAAAAGCACGATAAAATCGTACTTGAAGTACTCAGGCGACTCGAAGAACATGACCTCTTTGTCAAACCCGAGAAATGTTCCTTCCGAGTCAAGGAAGTAGAATTCCTAGGCATGACCGTATCCGCCGAAGGAATCAAAATGAACGATGACAAGGTCGCCGCAATCCTAGATTGGCCAACCCCGAAAACCGTTCGAGGAGTGCGCAGCTTCCTAGGACTAGCTAACTTCTACCGAAGGTTTATCAAGGACTACGCTCAGATAGCACGTCCTTTGAACGATCTGACGAGGAAAGATCAACCCTTCGTATGGGAGAAATCACAGCAACTAGCGTTTGATACGCTCAGACGAAGCTTCACCACCGCCCCTATCCTCGCATTCCCGGATATTGACAAACAATTCCGCCTTGAAACGGATGCTTCGGACTTCGCAACCGGCGCGGTCCTATCCATTCTTAAGGAAGACAAATGGCATCCCGTCGCCTACTCATCGCATTCTATGTCCCCCGAGGAACGCAACTATCCAATTGCTGACAAAGAAATGCTGAGTGTTATCCGAAGTTTAGAAGAATGGAGACACTACCTAGAAGGTGCTAATCTCCAGTTCGAAGTATGGAATGATCACGCGAATCTTCAGTGGTTTATGAAGCGACAAGATCTTAACCGACGACAAGCTCGCTGGGCTCAGTATCTCTCTCGATTCAATTTCAAATGGGTACATAAAGCCGGAGCACAAATGGGTAAACCTGATGCCCTATCTCGCCGAGAAGACCATGCCGTGGGAATCCAAGACGATAACAAAATGGTTCTCGTAATCCCCCCTGAGCAGATCGCTTCCACCACTCTACAAATAGCCACGGATGCTGACGACATCAGGAACCGTATTCGAGATGCTACAGTCCGAATCCGAGAATCTGACGTCATCACGCTCTGTAAGAAGCACGGTATTTGTGAAGAACGAGACGGACTCCTCTTCACTAAATCCGGAAAGATGTACGTACCTGAAGATCAGGGTCTTCGGATGGAAATAGTACGACTACATCATGACACTCCTATTCCCGGACATCCCGGAACGGAGAAAACCCTTGAACTCATGCAACGAAGTTACATTTGGCCCGGAATGTCAACACTAGTCAAGGACTATGTGTCCAAATGTGACCGCTGCGCTCGATTCAAAGGATCGAACCAAGCGCCACCCGGAAAGTTGAAACCGCTCGACACCCCTCCAGGTCCTTGGAAAGAAATCTCCGCCGACTTTATCACGGATCTTCCCGAATCAGAAGGATTCGACAGTATCCTGGTAGTAGTCGATCGCTTCTCAAAAGAGGTCGAATTCATCCCTTGCAATAAAACCGTATCCGCTCTTGACACCGCAAAATTATACTTGCGCCATGTATGGAAACATCATGGACTCCCCACAGGAATTGTATCGGACCGAGGCCCGCAATTCGCATCGCAAGTAATGAAAGATATTTGCAAGAGGCTAGGAATTCAACCCCGACTGTCTACCGCGTATCACCCACAGACAGACGGACAAACAGAGAGAATCAATAGGGATCTCCAACAGTACCTCCGGATATTCACCTCAGAAAAGCAGGATGAATGGGTCAGTTGGTTACCCCTTGCGCAATTCTCTTACAACGCAAAGAAACAGCTTAGTACAGAGAAATCACCGTTTGAAGTAACACGTTCATACCAGCCTAAAATGGGCTTCGAGCAAAGGACTACGAAGGCACCAGCAGCTGAGGAATTAGCGAAACAGATGGAAGAAACTTTGGAACAGACAAAAGAAAACATAGAAAAGGCCAAGACGCGCATGAAGCGTCAAGCAGATAGACACAGATCTCAAGCACCGGAATATGAGATCGGAGATAAGGTTTGGCTCTCCACAGAGAACCTGAAACTTACGAGAGCATCAAGGAAGCTCACAGAACGATGGCTTGGTCCCTATGACATCACCAAGCGCATCGGAGATAACGCACTTGAACTGCGACTTCCGAGATCAATGAGGATTCACCCAGTAGTGAACATCTCACGGGTAAAGCCGTACAAGGAACGACTCGAAGGACAATCTACCTTCAAACCCGGACCCATGCAAGTCACGGAAGATCGAGAAGTCGAGTTTGAAGTAGAAATTATCGTAGATTCACGATGGAAGGGACGCCGGCTGGAATATTTAGTCCATTGGAAAGGCTACTCTGAGGAAGATCGCACATGGGAACCTAAAAGCAATCTTACCCATGCATCAGAAGCCATTAAAGACTTCCATCGCTCCCAACCCAATGCTCCTCGCTCCCTTAATATGTCGCAGGCCGACTTCTACTCGTTGTTCGCTTATTGTGGAAAACCGATACCCGAAATCAACCAATCCCGTCTCCCGTTTGATCGGCTTGATGTCGATTAAACCCAGGGGTGCGCCTGGGTATCAACGCATTTGAATCTCTCGGTTGAGCCTTGCTCCCGCAACACGCTTACAATGATCTCCGACACCGCGCATTACGCCATGCTAGTCCTTTATGGACTAATCTCTTACGGCATCATATGCTCTCCTGCCATGCCAATCATACTCTCGTTATGGACAAATACACTCCTATTCATATTTATAACGTCACTCCTCTTCGCGATCTGGTCAACAATCATCTGCTACATGAAAACCGGAGTTTACCTAAGATGGACTCTCTGGGAAAGGGTCGGATATCCCCTGCTCACCTTCGAAATCGAACCAACGAGACACTGGTCTTCTTGGGATGAGCAATGGAACAACGATAATGATGCAGAAATAGAATCACCAGATACGATCAATGGATGGAATCAGGCCCTGGCCTGGGATCAAATTTCTAATTTCGACAATACCAATGATCAACCCGGAGTAGAAAATTGGAACGCGGTAGAATGGGAAAACCTAGAACAGAACCCGCTCTTCCTAGAGGCCGGCGTTCCGATTCCCAACTCCGTTATAACGGCACTATCCCTAATAGATCACTTCCGAGAAGAAGCCCCAGCCTGGCTTACTCTCCATGTGCCGCCAATCGCTTTCCAATCTCCACCAGAGGAAACCGCCCCTCCAACTGTCGAAGAAGAACCAGAAAATCCGTTCCCAGAACATGAACCGATACCATCCTTTGATCTCAATTGGCCAGGGGATGAAACTGGTCATCCGGAGTCTGACTCATAGAGAGGGGGTAGTGTTACGCTCGCTTCACCTCGCCCCTGTAATATTTGCCCTACCCAGGGATCGAACCCTCGAACTCCCAACCTCACTACGATAACAGCTATTACCAACTGCTACACTCCTTATCCTATATGCATCCATCAGGCCCAGACCCTCGCACAGCCTTATGGCTGTCCGCCTCGTGTCCACCCTATGTCCGCTGCCTATCGGATCTTACACCATGCATATCGCACAGCCTCACATCTAGGCGCCTCATGTATTCCATCTCCGCACTATAGCCCCTATCATGACTAGGTATGACTCCCGCTCGCCTCATGTATTCCTCATGACTCGCTCCCGTCCTATAGGGTATGATCCACTTATCTAGGCTATGCTCCTCATGGTCTCTTCACATATTGTAGTACAGGATATCTGTAGATCTAGTGTACACAAGTGTAAACCCCTAGACAGTATATAAAGCCCAAGCGCACTCGACTGGTTTTCCCCAGTCTTGTTCACTTGGAGATTTCCCAGTCTCACTCTCGCACACAAGGTCTCACCACTTACTTCTCAGCTTATTGCTTGAGCTCGCTGACGAAGGTTCCCCCTTGTCCTAGTCGTCGCACCAGCTCTTGAGTGAGTTTGGTCGTTTCAAGAAAGGTTAGCATGTTAGCGAAAGCGGCATTCAATGCTGCTGATCCTTGCATCCAATCTTGACCCGCAAGTGTAAGGGTGTTGACAATATCTTGTTGAAGTTGAGCGCGAGACATAATTCCTTACTTGATAGATTTCTTGAGCTTTTCGTGCTTTCCTCAATAGCTTTCCATAAGCGGACTTCAGCGAATAGGGGTTACTAGACGATTTGCGTTTGGCAGTAGAGTTTATGGAGATCCAAATCTATTCAACATCGGCTAAGTTGGCGTCTGGGATTTGATATCCGGAAGCGACTTCTGATGTGTTTCCGGAGCAGGCATCAGTTTCTTGTCTGGGAACTAGGAAGTCTCCAGGGTTGTAATGGTAATGGAAGACTGGAATAGGAGTTCTCGGACGTTCCAGTAAGGCGTCCCTGTGAATGCAGATTTCTTCTGGGACAGGGAGGACGGGAAGCGGAAGTCTTCCGAAGACTAGTCTAGGGGCGGCTTGGTTAGCGTGGTTAGCAGCTGGTGGTTCAGGTGCTATGTAAGCCGGTGGTGGAATGTTTTCTTGGTTTTCCTGGTTTTCGAGCTCTCTCTCGATTTCTGACTGAACAGCCTGGTCCCTTCTATACGCTTCTACTAGTTCCCTACGTACAAATTTTACAGAAACCCTGCTACTGGCAGTAACATGCAGGCTTCCTAAGGTGTTCTGGTCTACGTAGAGGAGGATGCTGGTAACCAAAACGATCAGGTATGCCCCAGTGCCAACGAGGGATAGGAGGAGGGGAAGGAGAACGAGGAGGGGAAGAGGTGGAGGATGAAGATGATAGTTCCAATGAGATCCTTCTCCTCTTTGAAACGTCTCTCTCCCATGAATCTGAGCAACGGCGTCTATCTCTTTGCTGCTCAATGCCCAGGTTAATTCCCTCTCGAATAATGTCCTCGACTGCATTCGGGAGGAATGCTCTATATAGATCGTTAGTGATCCTGATGAAACTTGAAGTGAGGGGAGTGGAGAATCCAGACCTGAAGATTTCTTGTTCTAGTAGGCAGCGGCAGACGTATGTCCAGTCAACGGGCTCCTCGAGTGGCGAAGGCAAGCATATAGGTGAGGGGTAAAAGTTCCTGAAGTCTTGATGGACCTGTTCAAGTTCAGGTACGTGATACCCAGGGTCCAATAGATCTATTGGCGGGAAGCAGGGTGAGACGGGTAAGGGTTCCTGCCAAACCAGTGGCAGAACGTGGCGGAAATCAAACTCTTCAAATTCGCAACCTTGGAAGAATTCGGTCCTTCTATGATCGACCGGAGTGTTGAAATGCGGGGCGGGTAATAGACAAGGCAACTTGGACCTATAGGAGGCTAGTTCCTCCGGTTCTTTGAACTTTTCAAAGAAGGCATCAGCGTCGTCAGAAAAGTCTGGCCAGAGGTAGTCCTCGACGTGAGGGAATGGTGGTACCTGTGGGTATACGAGGTTTACGGATTTCTCGACTAGGGTGAGGACTATGGATTCCTCTTCCTGCTTGATCTCTCTCTTGGGTGAGGCGACTAGAGGGCCTCCTAGGATGCTATCAATGGGTGCCTGGTAAGCGTAGTCAATGACCCTGACTAGAGGTAGGTGATCCTGTTTCTGTACCGCAAACTCAAAAGCGGCGGGGAAGGCTGATCCCGATTTGCACAACACTACCCAACAAGGTTAGTGTGGCTGTTCAATCAATGAGACAGCGAGACGATTTCTCACTGGTGAAGATAAAAGTGTGGGGTGGTGGATAGGGCGGATGCGAGAGGTGTTGATTGCTAGACCTTCCGTGGTATCAGTAATGAGAGTCTTGTTCAAGTGAAACGACCAAACTCACTCAAGAGCTGGCTGTTAAGCTAGAGCAAGGGAGAGACCTTCGTCAGTGGCACTCAATGGCAAACTGAGAAGTAAGTGGCAAGACCTTGTGTGACAAGAGTGAAGATGGGAAATCTCCAAGTGAACAAGACTGGGAGAAACCAGTCAAGTGTGCTTGGGCTTTATATACTGTCTAGGGGTTTACACTTGTGTACACTAGATCTACAGATATCCTGTGCTACAGTACATGAGGGGGACATGAGGAGCATAGCCTAGATAAGTGGATCATACCCTATAGGACGAAGGCGAGTCATGAGGAATACATGAGACAAGCATGAGGCAAAGATAGGGGTCATAGAGTGGAGATGAAGTGCATGAGGCACCTAGATGCGAAGCTGTGCGATATGCATGGTGAAGGGTTTGCCATGAGGTGGACATGAGGTGGACAGCCATGAGGCTGTGCGAGGATCTAGGCCAGGGGTGATACTTAGGATAAGGAGTGTAGTGTTCAGTAGTGATCAGTATCATAGTGAGGTTGGGAGTTCAGTTCCCGGGTATGGCAAATAATATAGGGGTGAAGTAAAGCAAGCGTAACACCAGTCATATCATCAAATCCGCCAGGACGACTCTCAAGAACTTGTCCCTTTTCAAGCAACTTGTCGACCCAGTCCTCGTAGTTCTGACTGGTGAACATACCAATTTCTTGTTCAACAGCATATATGACACTCCTGCAGACATTGTTACGTGGGAGATGGATGAGGTAGTCCACAGCATTGGAGTCAGCTGCGACCATAATGTACTTGGCCTTCACTAGTAGTTGACCCCAACGCGTGAGGTATTCTTCAATTGGCATCCGGCCCTGCTTGAACTTTGTCATCTCCGCTAAAGCCTCCTGCACCTTGTTGAGCGGAGCAAATGCTTTGAGCAACGCTTCTTCAAAGATGTCCCATTGATAGTGTTCGTGGGCAGGAAGAGCTTTCATTTTGTCAAAATAAGAGGCTGCCCACTCTCTGGCGTACCCTTTCTGCATGTAGGTGAGAACGAGCTGGATTTTACGACGGTCAGTATGTTCTTCGCCGGATGTCTTGAGGTAGAGTTGGATCTGATGCCACCACGAGTTGAACTTGGCCTTGTTGCAATTGAAGATTGGGGGTTTACAAGGCTTAGCATGTTCATCACCGTTGAAGTTGTCCATCATCAAAGGAAGAAATCAAGTGTCGAGCATTGGGTGATAATGTGGGAAATGGATAGGAGTATGAGCTGTAGGTAGATTTCAGGGCAGTTTCATGCTAATGTCAGAAACCTGACAATCAACACATAGATTGGCTGGAAGAGAGAGAGTTACATGATCAACAGCACATAATCGATGATGAGCCACTACAATACCTGGAAGAGAGAAGCACAAAACTGGGAAAAAGAAACAGGAGGTCGGAAGATAAATAACTACTGAGCTCAATTGTTATACTAAGTTTAGAAAAAGAATGCACGGACGCAGACCGCACGGACCACAATCATGACAGGTCTCTCCAGTCATTTCTCCAAGGAGATCATCTTCAAGAACATTTCCTCGGAGTAATGTCTGGAGCTCCTCGACAAGGACCTGCAGAAGAATAGTATCATCGTTCCCGAGCTTAGCGACAAAAGACCCCCCAATCTCTCGGATGTCCACGCTTCCATCTTGGGAAAATGCACGTGATGTCAAGACGCTCGGGAAGGGGTTGACTCAAAAGACCTTTGCTAACCTGGCCTGCGACGGGAGCTCGGCGTCGCTCTCGGCGGAAGAGGCTCTGAATGTCATGAAATCCATGTTGAAGGAACAACTTGACCGACAAAATATAGCCCGCCGAACTATACCATCCCTCAGCTTCATGCCGATGGCAAGCATGGACGGCCCAGCACCTCTGTCCCCTTCGATGTCCACCTCAACAAGTCAGGCAACCAAACGTGCCCCTCCGCCTCCACCCCAGAGAGCTCATTCGAAGAACCCACCGACTAAACAGCGCTCCAAACGCCCCCACCTGCAAAAGCACAGACCGAGGAGCAGCCTCCAACCTGCCCTATTCCAGGACAGGAGCCGGCGTGTCTGACGCTGTCTGGAATCAACATTGCGGCCGAGGAAGAGGCGAAGAAGCAAGCTGCGGAAGAAGAGCGTTGTCTTGAACAGGAGGTCAAGAAGGCTGAGAGACAGAAGCAAGCTGCGCTCCGGCGGGCAGCGGTGCTAGAACGTGCCATGGCCGCAGCTAGTAAAGACAACGTGGAGAAGCAGCGCGAGATAGAGCGTCAGCTCGAAGAAGCACGCCGTCGTGAAGCCAAGGTAAAGGCTGCGAGGGAACGGGCTGCCGCAGAGTTAAGGAAGAAGCAGCAAGAGGAGGAAGAACAGAGACGCAAGGCGCTGGAGATACAACGGAAGCTGGATCGAATCGGGCGTTGTATTGCGGGATTTAAGTGGAGAAGACAGGCAGATGAGTATAGATGCACAGGGGGTTCACATTTCGTGTCGCTACGCGATTGGTATGTAACAGTAGCACTGTACCGTTGTCAGAAAGTATCCCGGCCTCATGATCTTGCAGCTTAGTTTTGGCTAGGGTGGTCATTGGATCGATCCGAGCGCTACATGTACAGTAGCACGGAATTGCTCATTTATATTTGGCGACCGTGATCGAATTTACTTGGCTCCGCGAACTTTATTCCTAATTCGGCAGCACTACAATTTGAGGCCATGTCGCTGTATGTTTAAAAGACAGAATTCTGTGAGATGAAAGATCTATTCATGTTATTTTTACGGTAAAAGGCAGCATCTTTCGAATCTTTTGAAGTGTTTCGTCGTCCTGTTCTCGGCCCTTGCGGAAGCGTGCTGTACAGGTGAGACTCCGCTTTCAACTCCGCCTTACGTAACTCTCATCCGCTCATAGGACATATATAGTCACATCGATATGTTGCGACTCGAAGCTGCCAGTGCCAGGGACTTGGACCCAGCTGCACTCGCGATTAGAGTCTAAGCATGTCCCTGGGCTCCCCCTGTGCAGTAAAATACTGTGCTCGAGCTCGCTAGCCTCGTAGATTAATATCCCTGTTTTCCGAATCGCCGGCATGTGGGTACACTCGATTCCCAAATCCGTACAGCGAAGATCGTTGCCGTGCCCCGGCCGTCACCGAGTGGGTCCAAGTGTGGGTGACAGCACCGCCTGCACAGCATCTGTCGAGCTCAACCCTCGAACGGTTGTTATCTTCTTTCTTTTTCTTGCCCCCGATATCTTCTGACTCCCATTGACAGACTTTCAGTTTACGGTCCTCATGGATCGCAACGAGCAGCTCAGGAAACGCTTTCACGATATACTTCGCGGGTCTACAGATGTCGGCCGCCAGAAAGCTCAGTTTCTCGAAGGTCTCTCCCTACAAGATGATCCCGCAGCCTGCGTCAGCAGCATCGTCACAAGCAGCCACGGGCTCTCCGCAGTCCAGCAGGCCATGCGTCACGACTTGAGCACGAAATTCATGAATGAGCTCGGTGCCACTGTCATCGGCTACCTCCTCCGTGCCAAAGAACTCGGAGATGTACTCGACACCGTCCTTCTCCAGATTCTCGACCCACCCATATTTTGGAACAAGTTCTGCGAGGAGTTCGAAAAGGGCAATCTAGACAAGGCTGCAGAATCCGTATTCGCCCAGCTCCTCGCTTATCTCCTTAGGATGGAAAACAAGGATACATCCCGTTACCGCGATCGTGCCAAGCACCCTTCCATTTTGGACAGGCTCATGAACTCTGACCAACCAGAAGTCAAGGCAGCTGCTACCTTCATCAACGACATCCTCTTTACTGTGTCCGTCTCTTCCGCTGCCTCCACACCGGATGGTCCCGGAGGTCGTCACGATAACGACTTTATCAACTTTCGCGATATTGCCATCGTTCCTACTTCAGACGAAGTCCAATGCACCAGGAAGGCTTTCTTTAGACACGCGACATTGCTGGACGAGCGTAACGCCAAGGACACCCGCATCGCGGATTACCTCGACAACACATTCCGCCTTCTGCGAGAAGATATGTTACACCAGTTGAAAGAAGAACTTCAGCCCATCCTGACGAAGAATAGCAAGAAGAGGGGACCACGCGGAGCTGTTGTTGAAGGGCTGCGCATCGTAGACGTGTACACGGGATCTAATGATCAGAGAAACAGGACACGACACGGGATCGTGCTGCAGTGTAGCGGAGACTTCAAGATACTCCATAATATCAAGGATAGCGATCGGATAACCT
>JBBPOE010000821.1:0-12999 GCA_038091295.1 Tylopilus felleus | reverse complement strand
CCCATCTTCACTCTTGCCACACAAGGTCTCGCCACTTACTTCTCAGTTTGCCATTGAGTGCCACTGACAAAGGTCTCTCCCTTGCTCTAGCTTAACAGCCAGCTCTTGAGTGAGTTTGGTCGTTTCAGTATACTGAATCGTCCACCCTCACCAATTCCATGCCCCCTTCGGTCTCCCAAAGTCCTGCATTGACTACCAAACCTCCGAACCCCATGAGCGACTGCCCAAGGCAGGCAATTTGGTTACCCAAACAATATTGTGACAAGTTTCCTGAACCTCCTGCCCCAGTAGCAGCCTCCGCTGGAGACTCGTTACTTTCGCAACCAGTGATCCGAAGGGTCATTCTTCATGTTCACGACACTATTTGTACCATTGTCAACGCTTTTGGGATCTTTTGCAAGTATCCACATTGGCCATCATACAATCCCGATGTGTTCGTCACTCCTGGTGATTTAATGTACAGAGGATGCCAGCTGCATAAACCGACACTTCCTGTTCCAGAGGAAACAGGGCCCGACCAGCCTCCCCCATGGCCATTTTCAAATATGTCCATATACAGGCTCATGAAGTGGAGGTATTCCGGAAGCATTATGAAATCTCAAGAAGAGGTCAATCGTCTTGTGCATGATGTGCTTCTTGCCAACGACTTCAGAGTGGAAGAACTCTCAAATTTCAGCATTGCTACTCAGAACTCAGCCCTTGATGCCCAATGCAGAAACTCGAGTCATGCTTCTGACGGTTGGCACGGGGTTGACATGGATATTCAAATTCATAATAGCATCCCTAGTTCCACCAGATCATATCACCATCCATTCACCATCAGCGGATTGCTGTATCGCCCCGTGACAGATGTCATCAAGTCCGCATTCTCTGCTCCAAATGCCAGACATTTCCATCTCTTCCCATTCAAACGTTTTTGGAGACATCCTGTAGATGGCACCGACCAATGTGTTTTTGATGAGCTCTACACTTCCGATGCCTGGTTGAAAGCACACAACGACCTGCGGAAGCAACCAAATGAACCCAGCTGCTGGCTCAATAAGGTGATTGCAGCAATGATGTTTTCGTCAGACGCCACCACACTGGCCATGTTCGGTATGGCTAAAGTGTGGCCACTCTATCTTTACTTTGGAAATGTTTCAAAGTACACCCGAGTCCAACCTTCTGCTGGTGCTTGTTACCATGTTGGCTTTATACCCTCGGTGGGTGTCACGGTTTAACGTTTGCAGACCATTGTGCAGTATTAACCTATTTGGCAGTTACTGGACAGTATAACACAATTTATTGCCACTATGGGCCAATTTACAAAGACGGCAATCCGAAGTCTGCTGACACATTATCAGTGGGAACTGATGCATGCCGTTTGGGACATTCTTTTGGATGACGAATTTCTACACGCATATGAACACGGTATAGTCTTGAAGTGTGCTGACAGCATTTTTCGCCGGATCTATCCTAGAATATTCACTTATTCTGCAGATTACCCCAAGAAGTATGTCATTATCTTACTTTATATCTATATCCACTGATGTTGAGTGTCATAGGGTTCTGCTAGCAACGATCTGTGATGGAAGTGTATATCTGTGTCTGCGATGTCTAGTCCCCAAGACCAAACTTGATCACACTGACTTTTTTCGTGATGTATGGCTTTGCCTGAACAGTCTTCGTACATATTCCTTCGATAAGGTCCGGCAAGCGAGGAATTTCATATACCAGCAAGGCAGAGCGGTGGATAGTGTCGCAGTATAGTGGTTGCTTGACCCCGCATCCCTTGTACCTACTGTGGTATCGTCTACTGCTTGCTCACTTTGTAACATTTATCCTGATCGTGCTATGATCTCAGATTGCCTTCGTATGAAACTCTGGACATTTGGTTTCAACCCTTTCTCCATGCTGATAGTGGATATCATGCACGAGTTTGAGCTTGGGACATGGAAGACAGTGTTCACCCATCTGGTATGCATATTGTATGTAATTGATCCTTCTGGACGACTGGTCGCCCAATTGGATGAATGGTATGTCGGTATTTCATGCGCTCGTTATCCAGTCTAATCCCAGTCAGCCTTTGACAGGTTCCCACATTTGGCCATGGTGTCATTTGCCAGTTTTCAAATAATGCCTCGGAAATGAAAAGGCTGGGCACACAAGACTTTGAAGACCTTCTGCAAGTTGGTGTCTTCTCATTTTTAACAAAATCTTTGCAATTAACGATGACAGTGTTCTATCTCAGTCTTCGACGGACTTCTTCCGCAAGCCCATGACAGGCTCGTTGCAACCATGTTGTACTGCTGTGCAGAATGGCATGTGCTTGCAAAACTCCAGATGCATAGCGAGTCTTCCCTTTCCCTCCTAGACAAGGTTTCCAGGAAACTTGGTCAAGTTTTATGGAAGCTTAGGGATGAATCCGCTCAGGCATACCACACATTTGAACTTCCGAGAGAGTATATGGCCCATCAGCATCAAATGCAAGCTAGAGACCCATCTAAGAGTGGACAGTCATCTGTGCCAAAACCCAAAGGACTTAACCTGAAAACTTACAAGTTCCACGCCATTGGGGACTATGGACCAATGATTGCGCAATTTGGGACGACGGATTCATACACAACTCAGATAATGTGTTATGTTGTTCCTATGTTTCATAGATTTTTATATTGTTTCAGGATGAACTTGCTCACTGGCATATCAAATCACTTTATCGCCTGACAAACAAGAAAAATGCCATTAGGCAGATAATGAAGCAGGAGGCTAGATGGCGGCATTTTCGGCATCCCGACAGTAGTAATGCAGTTTGTGGTGACGTGCTGCCTACTGGTGATCCAGAGCTACATCATGTTATCTCTGATGCACAGAGGACCCCTGTTGACATATTCTCTTTTTTGTGGGAACACGGAAGAGATCCTGCAATAAAGGTGCTTATATTTTTACCTTCCCCTTTTTGCTGCTGATCATTGTAGTCTTTCATCCTGAAGTTGAAGAATCATCTATTGTACTGTCTGCTTAATCTCGATTTCGAAGCCAAGGACTATATCTTCACAGATGAGCAACATAATAATGTGTGAATTCTCAATGGTCGTCTCTACTCCATGGCAAGTATGAAGGTAAATTATACAACATACAATGTATGCAGGAAGCAAGACATAATCAATCCCAGTACTCACCACAATGTCATGGTGTTATCACATGAAATTGAACCTGGCCAGCATCCATATTGGTATGCCTGCATTCTGAAGGTTTTTCATACTCACATTCATCATTGTGGATTGGAGTCGTGGAATCTATTGGTACAACCTATGGAAGTCCTTTGGGTATGCTGGTATGGGATCAATCCTGGTCACCGCTATGGGCCAACATTGACACAGTTGCCGAAAGTTGGCTTTGTGCCAGAGTCAGACTCTGCTGCTTTTGGATTTCTAGATCCATCCCTTATGATTAGAGCATGTCATCTCATTCCTGTCTTCTCCAATGGGTGTACTTCTAGCTTACTGCAAGCTGGTCCTTCGTTTGGCAGGGCCCAAGGTGAAGTCAATGACTAAAGTACTTATCACATGAACATGTGAGGAATTATCTACCATCCTTAACTAAGTGTGACTAAGTTTACTAGCTTTGTTGACAGGGACATGTATATGAGACACAATGGGGCTTGTGTCGGACATTGTCATAATCTCTTCCCAAATAATGAGGATGCCAATGAACCAGAGGTTAGCGATGATGAAATGGAAACTGATGAGGCTGGCGATGCATACAGTTGTTCTACTGAGGTGGGAGAGAAAGAGTCTGACAAGGACCTGAAGAGCAATGATAGCTCGGAGGACTTGGATGACAATGGCTTCCATGACAACTCAAGTGATGGCAGTAAAGACGAATTTGATGAGCACGATGAAGAAATAGACACCAATCTTTTATTTTAGGTTAGCTATTTGCTGGCAGTTCAAATTTGCAAGTACTGCTCTACCACTGCTCCTGCTGGATTGATGGATCAAAACCATGGCGTGAACTTTTAGTCTCCGATTGAATTCTCTTCAGCCTTGGACCTTCATGCCTTCAAACAAGAGTGTGGGGAAGGGTCGTGGACGAGATCATTCAAATCCACTGGCAACCCATTCCCCTCCTAACTTGTGGACTGGACAGCTTGGGGGCCGGAACGATACTCCCTTTTCTGAACTGCCACAGTCCTTGTCACCTTCAAGCTCAGGGGAGTACTCGCCACCTCAATCTGTCGTCAGGATGTCACCTCGGCCATCCCCCATACCTCAGCCATCCCCCATACCTCAGCCATCCCTCATCCCAAATCCAGTTGTATCGCAGAGCCCTCATATCTCCCAAGTAACATCAATCAAACTCTCTACTCCTAGTGATGCTATGCTCGAGAGGTGGATAAGAGGGCCTTCATTCCGCTTGCTACATGTACAACTGCATAACATGGGTACAGAGCCTGGTGATGCTGAATACCTTGTGTGTCCTGCTTCATGTTTTGATATAACCTAGGAATTTAATTTGGTATGTTCAGGTAAATATGCTGCATCTAAACCCAGAACTCAAATTGGACTGGATGCAAAGTGCCAAGATCCTTGCTGCCACTGCTCTGGAAGCTGTGCAAGTCGAGCTGCAGGCCACGCACAAACAATTAGAAAATTTGCAGATGGTGATGGATATGGTTACATGTAGGATGTCACACTTAAATTCTCAGTTTGAGGCTGCTCAGAAGGATAAATTGGTTATCAACCAGATGCATGATATAGCAGTGGTGCGGGCTCAGCAAGCCTGAATATTTTGGAATGTGTTACTATGGCTCAAAAGCTTTGTTCTCCATGGACTTGTATCATTACTCTAAGTTATCAATCTGTTCTTGTTCCTTCTGCCAGGGATTGTAGTTGGAGTGATGATCACTGCCCAACTTACTCGAAGTTAGTTGCAGAGAATCCTATAAAGTTGCTCAGGCTGTGACCGTGACTGCGTAAATCATGATGTGTCCTACTGCCATGTCCAGTCCAGGCACTGGTGGCACATGTTTGCACTGCCTGAGGGCCGCTGCCTCTCAATGGTCCTCATCCACCTTTGAACCCCACAGATGGAGAGATATTTGTGTGGTGACATCGTTCGTGTCAAGTCAGACAAGTTCATTTCCACAGATCTCATTCTTATATACTCATCTGAACTGGACAGTCTCTGCTTCATTGAAACATCCAACCTCGACGGGGTATGCCTCTCTCCGAGTCCATCCTTTGTACCTATATCTCATGCTTCCTCAGTGAAACCAACCTCAAAATCAAACAAGCATCTCCTTCGACCACAACCTTCACTCCTCCTCCCCTCGTCACTTCCCTCCATGGTTCTCTCCAATCAGAGCAACTCTGTATATGTATGAAGGAACTCCTTCCCAATGAAGGTGTCCCTTGACAAATCCCTCTCAGCCCAGATCAAATTCTATTGTGTGGTGCTCAACTACAAAATACCCCGTGGATATATGGCATCATCATATTTACCAGATATGAAACAAAGCTTTTATGGAACTTGAACACAACGTAAGTGACTGTCTTGTTCTGACCATGCTATCATCACCCCTGACATGCTGTAGGGCTGCGCTGATCAAGAGGACTGCAGTAGAGGAGCAGGTCAACATACACATCATTTTCCTCTTTGGACTCCTTGCCTCGTCATTGGGTTCCATCATTGGTACAAGCATCAATACAGTGAGTGGTTTGACAACATCTTGCCGCTCTCATTCATGGTTCGGATCAGAGGTTCCTCTCCATCATGATATCTAATACATTTGTGGGTACACCTTGTCCCTCGTCGAAGAGCTCGGTCAAATCAAGTTCATCTTCTCGGAGGGGTGGTGTATGCCAGACGGAAAGCGAGTGCAGAGCGGAACAGGAAGGGTGTCAAGGAGAGTTGGCGGATGTTTGACGATTTGAGACGGGTGCTTGGAGGGGATGGGGACGTCTTGGTCTGGGAGCTTGTCGACGACATACATGTCCAAGAACCTGCTCGAGGTGGAGATGGTTGGGGTGTCGGACAGAGCGGTGTTGCGGGAGCATAAGGTCGCGCATGTTTCTTGTTGTCTTCAGATCCATGATACGAGTTCAGAGAGGACGGGAGGTCGAGACGATGACGACGCTCTTGAGGTGTGAATCAATATGGCTCTTCCTCAGAGACACTGTGCTGACGGTGGTAACAGACAGACTTGCCACCAACCGGATCGGTTCCGGTCCCGGTGGGGCTGCCAATGCTCCTGTCAAGGCAAAACCCGAGTCTTCGGGGGTCCAACTTGAACACAGCAATGAAATAATGGTACTCTTCATGCCGTCGGATGCTAAGGCTCACATCAATCTTTGAGTTATGGCATGTACTTGATGACAATGGTCCATCACAGCGATCTCAGGCTACCCCATAGTGAAACTTGTCAGGCGCGGTCACTCTGTGGCAGATTCAACCCATGTACGTACACGACCAGAACTTGTTCTCTTACCCATCAACTCTTTTCCCCAGATACAAGACTGGAGCAACCACCCTTGCAACGCACTGGGCAAGACAGACCCAGTTCGTTTCCCCTCACTTATCTCTGTTGATGCTCTTTACTTCCGCATTATTGAAACAACCAAACTCACTCAAGAGCTGGCGGTTAAGCTAGAGCGAGGGAGAGACCTTCGTCAGTGCCACTCAATGGCAGACTGAGAAGTAAGTGGCAAGACCTTGTGTGGCAAGAGTGAAGATTGGGAAATCTCCAAGTGAACAAGACTGGAGGGAAACCAGTCGAGTGCACTTGGGCTTTATATACTGTCTAGGGGTTTACATGTGTGTACACTAGATCTACAGATATCCTATGCTACAGTACATGAGGAAACCATGAGGAGCATAGCCTGGATAAGTGGATCATACCCTACAGGACGAAGGCGAGTCATGAGGAGTACATGAGACGAGCATGAGGTGAAGATAGGGGTCATAGAGCAGAGATGAAATATATGAGGCACCTAGATGCGTGGCTGTGCGAGAGTCTAGGCCAGGGGCGATACTTAGGATAAGGAGTGTAGTGATCAGTTAGTGATTAGTATCATAGTGAGGTTGGGAGTTTGATCCCCAGGTATGGCAAATAATATAGGGGAGAAGTAAAGTGAGCATAACACTACCCCCTCTCTATGAGTCAGACTCCGTATGACCAATATCATCTGGAGCCCAATTGAATTGGAATGAAGGGATGTGTTCAGTATCCGGAAGTGGATTTTCTGGTTCAGATTCATTTCCCGAAGGGTTTTCCATGTCCTGAGGAGAGGTCTCCTCAGATTCTGATGAGATGGTGATTGCTGGCACATGGAGAGTGAGCCAAGCTGGGGCTTCTTCTCGGAAGTGATCAATATTAGCCAGTGCCATAATGATGAAGTCAGGGACTGCCATCCCGGTTTCTAGCCAGGTTGGGTTTTGTTGCAGCTGGTCCTATTCTTCAGCATTCCATCCATCAAAATCAGGTTCTTCTGGGTTGAGATGGTCGTTGTTGAACACGGAGGTCTCATCCCATTCTGAGGTATTATTCCAACCAACGATATTATTGGCCTCTGGTCCATCATTTTCTGCCTGATCGTCCTCGTCCCATTTCTCATCGCAAGACGTCCAATGTCTAGTGGGTTCTATTTCAAAGGTGAGAAGGAGAGATTCAATCTTTTTCCAGAGGGTCCATTTCAGGTAGACTCCAGTTTTCATGTGGCAGATAATGATTGACCAGATGGCAAATAGGAGAGACATCATAAATATGAAAAGCAGGGTGTTTGTCCAGAGTGATAGGATGATAGGCATAGCAGGGGAGCAGATGATTCCATAGGAGATGAGGCCATATAGGACAAGCATGGAGTAATGGGCGAAGTCTGAGATCATTGTGAGTTGTAAGCGTGTTGTGGGAGCAAGGCTCAACCAAGTATTCAGAGAGTAGATTGTGGCGGATAAATGTGTTTTTGCCCTGGCACACCCCAGGGTTAATCAACATCGAGCCGATCAAAGGGAAGACAGGTTTGATCAATCTCTGGTATCGGTTTACCACAATAGGCGAACAAAGAATAGAAGTCAGCTTGTGACATATTAAGTGTTCAGGGAGCATTAGGCTTAAGGCTGTGGAAGTCTTTGATTGCTTCCAATGCGTCGATGAGATTGCCTTTTGGTTCCCAAGTGCGATCTTCTTCGGAATAGCCCTTCCAGTGGACTAGATACTCTAGATGGCATCCTTTCCATTATGAGTCTATGATGGATTCTACTTCAAACTCTACTTCTCTGTCCTCTGTGACTTGCATGGGGCCGGGTTTGAACATGGGTTGACCTTCAAGGCATTCTATGTAAGGCTTAACCCATGAGATGTTTACTACTGGGTGAATCTTCATTGATCTCGGGTGTTGCGGTTTTTCTTTCCTTCTTACCTTTGTAACACTTACTACGTTGACATTTCCTAGTACCGTTCAACCGGTACATCTTTTCCTTTTATTCCTTGTATAGCTTCGCACTGCTCGCCGCAGCTACGCGTATAGCTTCACCTTTCCTATTCCATCATTGCTATACTCTCCTTCCTTCTTGGTACGCAGTGCCTCTTGGTCTGTGCGCGTCTTCCTGTAGTATAAATACCGCGCCGTTTCCCATGTAACATTAAGCTAGTTCTACGCAATAACACGCATAGTAACTTGCAACCGCATTGTCGAAGTTGATCTCGACTCTAGCGCGACTTCGTTATAAAAGACATCATCATTAGTCTTCGTGCTACTACTGAGTGCACGCATCTCGCCTCTTCATAGTCTTCGCGTTACTATTCCGAGTACGCGCTTGCTTGTTCTACGCTACGCGTAACAGATATGGGGTTCGATCCCAGTACTGTTGGGGATGAAGGGGCCAACTTGAATCCTGACCTTCACACTGGAGATCCTCGGGCTATATATGAGGAACTTGAAGAAGAAGAGCCTGAGTGGTTGGGGGACCAAGATCGTGACATGGAGGCTGCCCAGGATCTGGACAGAGACCAGGCCATGATCGATGCTGCATTGGGTACTTGGGATGATGAGCATATCCCCCAGCAGCCCGCTATGTCCACTCACTGTTCTTTGTGACAGGTGCATTACAAACTCAGACCCTAGACCCTATCCTAATACAACTTGGTTTTTTTTAGCCTGCCTCTGGAGATGCCCTGCCTTTGACACCCCAGTAGCATCAAGCTTCATCTTGGGACAGTCGTTCCACTTTTCATTCATCTCCATACCCACACCCCTCTCCCACCACCTCTATCTCCACTTTATCATCATCCAGGCTGCCTAGTACTGGTCCTCATGCATGCTCCATGACTTCACAGACCAGTATGAGCAAAGGGAATGTATCCCTTTTCCAGATGCAGGCTGACTATGAGAGCTGTATGGATGTGCTGAGTAACAACACTACAGAACAGTGTTACCAAGTTTCTATGTTACGGAATGAACGGAAGGTGATGAAACTGAATGCTCACATGCAAGACAAAAAGATCAAGTACATGGAAGCCGAGAATTCGAAGGACCATACTGAAGCTGAGAAGATCCATGTGTTACGCTCACTTTACTTCACCCCTATATTATTTGCCATACTTGGAGATCGAACTCCCAACCTTACTATGATAACAGTCACTACCAACCACTACACTCCTTATCCTATGCAACGCCACTGGTCTAGACTCTCACACAGCCTTATGGCTGTCCGCCTCATGTTTACCTTATGACAAGATCCTTCATCATGCATATCGCACAGCCTCGCATCTAGGCGCCTCATGCATTTCATCTCCGCTCTATAACCCCTATCTCGCCTCATGCTCATCTCATGTACTCCTCATGACTCGCACTCGTCTTATAGGGTATGATCCACTTATCTAGGCTATGCTCCTCATGGTCCCCTCATGTACTATAGCACAGGATATCTGTAGATCTAGTGTATACAAATGTAAACTCCTAGATAGTATATAAAGCCCAAGTGCACTCGACTGGTTTTCCCCAGTCTTGTTCACTTGGAGATTTCCCATCTTCACTCTTGCCACACAAGGTCTTGCCCTTTACTTCTCAGTCTGCCATTGAGTGCCACTGACGAAGGTCTCTCCCTTGCTCTAGCTTAACCGCCAGCTCTTGAGTGAGTTTGGTCGTTTCACCATGCACAAATGATGGAAAGCAAGAGGATGGACATTGAGGTCCTTCGGGAAGAAGCCAGGCTTATGGCTCTCAAGGTCCAATTGGCTCAGCTGAGCTCTGGCATTGGCAACAGTGGTCCTGACATGTTCAAGTTCGAGTCTGCTACTCCTGGCTCATCCTTGACCATTGTTCATTCTGCTCCAGGTTCTTCCACCAGCACTGACAATTCTCTTACCACTGCCATGGGTACTTTGGCCACTTGATCCCTGTGTTCATCATCCTCATGTATCCCACCCCCAGGCCCACCTCATCTCAACAACGTTTTTTCACTGGCTCCTGCCTCCTTTCATATACATTTTTTCCCTACCTTTTTTATGCGCTCAGTGCCACACTCTCCCTCTTCTTTTTCGGCTCGATTGTTGTTGTGTTGCATATAGTACAACACCTGTACAAATACATATGATATTTTTACAGTCACAACCCACATTCATACACAAGCTTGTCCATCAAGAATCTTCGAAACTGCTGACCCTCCCCCCCGGCTACTTCTGGTATCACTGGGTGGTCATCTTCTCTTTCCCACCACTCAGCTGCTTCCCTTCTTGCCCAGGCCATCATCCCACCTCCCAACTTGTCCCTCCGCTGCTCTTCAAAGTGGATTATCATGTTGTGCAAGATCATACAACATGTAATCCAATACATGGCAACATGTAAGTCTTCGTTTTTTCTGATCTGAAGACGAAGTTCACAAAGCGACTGAAAACGACCCTTTAGGGCTGCGAACGCATGCTCAACCCTCACGCAAACCTGTCAAATTGTTAAATAGATCCACCGCAAGCACTACTTGTACGTACCTTCGACAAATATTGATTATAAACATTTTGCTGACATGTGAGGTTTCCATTTCGTGGTTTCTTGAATGAAGTGACACACCAATGTTCAGAGGGATACGCAGAGTCTGCCCAGATCCAATTCCACTCCAGAATCGTTCTTCCAGCACTCATCGCCATCTGAATCCCTTGAAATACATATGCGTCATGTACGCTTCCCGGTTGGCCAAGCCCATAATCAACAAACATTAAATTATGCAGCATAATGATTCCCTTGTCATGGTATGTGAGAACAACAACACTGGAAGATACTCATATTTGACCAACCTGACAATTTAGAGAAAACCATGACTTTCAGTCATAGAAACCATCGCTGAACATACCAGGTTGAGCATACAGATTTATTGATGTGCTGTCCACAACAAAAACATTGTTCCGCCAAGCACAACAAGTGCGTTGTGTGGTAAAAGCACATGCTCGACACATATGCTGTGAATCCACTGCAGATATTGCTATAAATTTATCGTGGCACTCGAGAAGTGCACCCATAACCCGGTGAGTGCAGTTGCAAACCGTCCCAACGCTGACCCCTGCCCATTGAGCCATGTCTTCAGGTGAGCAAGCATTGCCATAGTGCCCGGCACAAAACAGAAATATAGCAAGTTGGATTGAAACAGGTAATTGCTGTTTGTTTGACTGGTTATGGAACACAGGGTGATTGCATATTTCATTTAGGATGTCGTCAAATATCTGTGGGTTGACGGGAACCTTTTTGTGGAATAGGTGGGGTCGATGTTCAGCAAAATGGCCAAGGAGGGGGAGCTGAGAGGCTCACATCATTCCTTCATCCAGGCATTCCAGTACTCGTGCCATTGTCACTTCATCCTCCAAGGCCTGGATTGAATCAAGGATATCTCTATACTGTAAGTCAATCTCCTCCATTGTTGACATTGTGGCATCTGATCCCAATGATCCAGAGTCGATCAACATAGTATCGAGTGCCTCTGAGAGTAGGGAGGAATCGGCAGACATTGGAGAGAGTTCTGTTGAGCTATCACCTTCATCGGATGACACATCTGTCCAGTTGTCCTTGTCTGTGAGTTCGGAGTCACTGCTGCTGTTGAGAACTCCACTGATTGCTTCATTCCGGTGAATAGCTACAGATATTGTGCTTTGGTGAAGGATTTCAAGGACTTTGAAGCGAATGGAAGCTTGGGGCATGGTGTGGAGTATGGGAACATCTCAACCACTTTTTTCATTCTTATCTATAGTGATATAAATGCTATCTCTATGGCCATCAGATTGCAAGTTCCCTGGCCACAGTGTAGTGTAGTTATCAACTGCTTCTATTCACAGAGCTTGAATTCCTTCGGCATGGTTCAACTTTGAGACTAGGGTTTAGCTAGGGTTTAGCTCGACCTGAGTCAAACTTGAATACCCTTATTACAAAACTGGGCTGATAAGTATCAGTCTTTGTCGCTTGCATATAAAACTGTTTTTGATCTTTCCGTCGTTTCATCGTCAGATTCCACTCTTTTTGCTTTGCAACCTCTTCATCAAAATGACAAGTCTTGATGTTGCGGACAATATAGTGATGATATCCCCATCAGTCCGTGTGAATATATCATCAGGATTGGAGGATGTCATATGGACGAGTGGTTTCAGAAGTCGACAAGAAGCAGAGTCTCCCTCTTGTGCATGAATAATTTGGGCCTTCGCGCAAGCAGCGTAATCAAACACGACAAGACAATTCACAAGAAGCATAAAGGAGAACAAGAATAGGGACAAACTGAAAGACAGAGAAAAATCCATTTTCACCTAGATTTAATTCAGATCACTCAGATTAAGCATGCTAAGCTTAAAATGTGTTAATTACAGAAACAATTCACCAAAAGCATGAAGGAGAACAAGAATAGGAACAAACCAAAAGCCAGAGAAAAATCCATTTTGGCCAAGATTTCATTCAGATCACTCAGATTAAGAATCCTAAGCTAAAAATGTATTAATTACAGAATCTTATTTGTTGTTGTTGTGAATCTGCAGAAAGTTAAGCAACA
>JBBPOE010000820.1:0-13017 GCA_038091295.1 Tylopilus felleus | reverse complement strand
GTGGTCTTATCCTCTGAAGCAGTCAGAGCCCAATCCTTCTTTCCATCGTTCACGAACAGCCGGTAGCAACCTGGAGCATTATCGAAATTTTGTACTGTCCACTGTAACGCAAAAAAACATACTAAACTCGGATGATCAGAGGTCTCCCTGGCACAACCAACATACCTTGGCGATCGCACCATTCGGGACAGCTTTGAGGATGGGTGGATTGGAATTGTCTAGACCGACTTTGTTTGAACCGATGAACGGCGTGACAGTACCAAAAGCCTCAGTAATTAGCGGCATAGTCATGGAGCTGGTTGAGTGAGCGGGATTCCAATGGGCACTACACAGTTACTAGCCACTAGCGCCTCTCGACTGCCTCGTTCATATCTCCACCATCATCGCGTAATAACAGAACTTACAGGTCATGCGGTGGGTTTGAAGTTGGATATGAAAATGCTTTTTCTACTCACTTATGTCAAGCACTTTGGGGGTTGGGCCAAGGTTGGGGATTTTGGGGCACGGATCCTAGAACCAATGGTCTCGGTCATGATATCCATGCGATCCCGAATGGCATAAAATTCTCACGTACGCCTGGCACTGTGACCCCATGAGCAGCCAAATCGTTCCTTACTTTTTGACCACTTGAGAACTTACTTTTGCAGGTGCGTGCTGGATAAACTTGCTGAAAGTGACTAGTGTGAAGGCCAAGTTTTCGCATTTATATTCATGGTCGCATGAGATGTCCGTCTCCAAACAGGGGTCCTGGCGTAGAACGTACATTCCATCTTTATCTGGCTCTTCGGATCGGTTGCATTTGCACGACGCACCGTGTTTAGCGAAACGGGGTTGGGTCGGAAATAAATCGCGTCTAGATCGTTCTGCTGGATTCATTCCAAAACTTTTGCCAAACAGATATCCTTGATACTGCTCCAAATCAGCGCTGGGGTTTGCTGCTTGCATACTACAAACTCAATCGATGACTGCTAGTAGCTTCTTCAGCCTCTGAATCTAACTACAGAGAATTCAGGCATGAACAACCGTGAAGCAAAGTCAGATCTCCAAGATGTTCAGCCTAGGTACGAACTCACTGACCCATTTCTCAGCAGCTGATGTACCACGGGAATCAGTTGTCGAACCTGGATCCTGAGAACTTCAACCTGGAACTATCCCTGGATCGACGTAATCGGTTCCAACTAAATGCTCCGGGTCTTTTTCATGATCGATCCGAGTAATCGATTCAGTAGAATGGTCAACATGTACTTAAATCTGAAGCCTGCTTTCCCGGATTTTGTGGGGACGATCGGTGAACCACTCCCATCTCACATCCGTTGGTAGCGATTCGCGCGAACCCAGACCCACCAGAATGTCGGTGTCGGTAAGCGTTTCTCCGCCCTCGTCATCCATGCAAGTTCTGATCCAGATCTGATGATACTGCATTTCCTCATTCTGCATAGCTCCCCAACCTGGCATTGCAAAACGCCATCGAAAAGATCCAAAAAATCTGTGATGATAGCCAAGGCAGATCTCAGTTCTTTCCTTTCGGTACGGAGCGCTAGTCTTGTTTTGGATGTTCAATGTCTCATTCTGATTGTCAACGTACACTACTTACTTCGCAGGCGGAAGTGGCTACAAAGCTAGCGTTACGCATTACTTCAATAGCAGCACGGAGATATCAGCTTGCGCTGTCCAGCCTGGATCAGAAGAGGATCTGCAGAAGATCGTGCGTCTCTATAGTTAACCTTTGGGAACGACCTGGCAGAAAAACGAACGTTGAACTAGGTCAAAGCCATCGCAGAGACCCGTGTCAAGTTCGCGGTAGGCTCATTTACTTGTTAGCGACTCAAAATTAACACATTTCTCTCCCCTCTAGATCAAATGTGGTGGACATTCCACTAATCCCGGGTTTAGCTCCACCGACGGCGTCCAAATCTACCTGGTTCGCTTCAACAAGATCAAGATTGATGTGAAAAACAAGCTTGTGCAGGTTGGAGCTGGATGTCTCTTTGAAGAATTATACCACGCACTAGCACCTCACAACCTCAACATCGTTGGTGGTTCGGGTCTCGCGGGGGTCGGTGTAACAGGCTGGATGCTAGGTGGTGGGTACTCGACCAAGACGAGTCAATATGGAATGGGAATAGACAACATTGAGGCTGCGCGGCTCATCCTTCCGAATGGAGATCTCAAGGTGGTGACTGCCAAGGACGAACCGAACTTGTTTTTCGCAATCAAGGTATCGTTCAACCCTTTACTCGAGTCAAACCCTTGATATCCGGCATTTTCAGGGAGGAGGCAACAACTTTGGCATAATCACCGAATTCACTCTCAAAGCTCACGAGCAAGGGAAATACTACGTATGTTTTCTCCCACATCTCCGTTGATGTTGTCTAATTTATATCCAATAGGACTTCCAGCTCACGTACAGAGAGCAGGATTATCCCAAAGTCAAAAAAGCGATCACCAACTTCGTCAAGAAAACCGATAACAAGGCAAACATCGAAGCTGCGTTTAGGCATCACAACAACCCTGGCGGCATCGAGGTCTGTTTTGTCGTCCCCCATTTAAAAACTGCAAGCACATTTGACTGGTTATCCTACGTTCATGCAGAAACTCTTGACCGTTCATTGCGTATATGATGGCACCTTTCCTGTTGACGACCCCTTCAAAGAACTGAGGGAGATCTATCATACCATTGATAACTATGGCGACACATTACCCTCACAGAGACCGGTTCCGACTGCCTATTTCCCGTATGAAAATTCCAACTCCTCCTCCGAGACTCATTCCTTCCACATGGCCGACACGCTTCGCTCGCTGGACAACGAGACATATGATCTCGGAGAGCTTCCGGGAGATCTGGTACGGAACAGGAATGATGAAATCAAGTACAACGTTCTCATGAGGTGCGTTTCTTTACATGCGTGATTCAGACGTTACTCATCAAAGAACGTGGTCGATGACGTTCACAGTGGGCAGCTTCTGTCGATAACCGAATTCGTGGGCGACGGTTCACCGCAACATAGGAGGCCACCAACGGTCACTGAGAAGCCCAAGCGGCCCATGGTTGGTATTAGCCAGTTTCCACGGTAAGCTAAGCTTCCATTGAGCGCAACTGCGTGTGTGAAAGACTCGCCTCGTTCAGTGGTCGCTGGGGTAACGTGATGGTCGACGAGTGCACGCCAGGTATCCTCGACGAAATCGAAAAACGAGCCGACGTGAGTGGACATGACGACGTCCAGATTCGCGATCGATGGCTGATGATATCCCCCAGGAAGCGTCCAAAGATATGGAAAAGCACGGGGGCACGCGTACACACATCAACCTGTGGCCGTTCACTACGAGCATGTTCGACCGGGCGACAGACGCTGCCTGGCCGCACGCCAAAGACATACCCAACTGCCCGATCATCGTCGCCTTCATCTGGGAAGGCAAGGAGCATGACGCGTATTGGATCGAAAAGATCAAATCGACTCTGAAGACGCTGAGAGACAAGGTCCACGCGGAACGCGCGTCGTCGAAAGTGCTCCCGTACTTTATTAGCACGGCGTTGGCGGAGGCGACGAGCGTGGAGGATCTTTATGGAGAAAATCTCGAGAGGCTGAGACAGCTGAGGAAGAAGTACGATCCAAACGGCGTGATGGATTTGACTGGTGGGTTCAAAATCCCTCTCCCTCCGCCGAGTCAGTGCACCAGTGCTAGTGATGAGTAAATGAACGCGACGGAGGTTGCAATGGGCATATACGTCACATTTGATCGTATAGCGTGTGTAGGATAATTACTGTATCGTTCCTGGGCCCCAGACGCCGCAATTCGGACGCACTTGCTCAATTTTGACTCGGTCGCTGACAGTTTTGATACTTGAAGGCCCCGCACGTGGCCACCCTTTTCCTGTTCGACTGTCCCCATTTGACGATTACAACGAGCCAAAAAGAGTCATATATATAATAGCGACCCAGTAATAATGTAGCTACGCATGAAGCAAGACTGAGATATGAATGGGGATCACATATGATCGGACGAGAGTACCGTCAGAAGAGTGAGTGAGACGATCGAAAAACAGGGCCGCGAAAAGAGGGAGAGATCGTGAATGGATGGTAAAAATGGAAGTAAAAGATAGATACTATGCAAAAAAGGAAAAGAGGTGTGCAGATGACGAACGAGCGTGACGGGTGTTCCGAGGGCCAACAACAAAGGATATCAATGGGGATGAAACAAGATAAAAGGAGAGAAAAAAAGTGGCATAATATGTTATCAAATATGAACGGAAACAGATGTCACATGGAGATGTTAGTATTGAGCTTGGGGTGGCGGCGGGGGTAGTCCGGACGGAGGCTGAGCACGCCCGTGCGTAGGCGGGGGCGACACCATTGCCGACCGTAGATCATACCCCAACCCAGTATCAAACGGTGAGAATGGTCGCACGTCCAAGTGAGGGTTGGACACTGGAGAGGCTATCCGCGCAGGCGCAGGTGGAAGAGTAGTATCGAGGGCGCTGGCCAAGCCCACTCCCAGGCTGTCATAGTACCGTGCGCGCAGATCGGCTTCCTGCGTTTCCTGGATATATTCTACGGGAGGACGGGGCATCAGTGGTGGAGGTGGTGCCTGGCTCGTAGGGGTCGCAGTGGCATATGGGTGACGGGACGGGGGCTCATCTGATGCGTGACCATTAGCCGCTGCTTGCTGCTCCGCTTCGTACTTGGCACGTAGTTGTGCTTTCTCCTCGGCTGCTGTCAAGGGTTTGAAGCCGTTCATTGTCGGAGGAACGGGCGGAGCGCGAGAGCCGTTGACACGTGGAGGGCTCTGCGGGCGCATCGACTGCTCCTGTTGCTCACGTTGCTGCTGCAGAAGCTGTGCAACCCTGTCCTGCTCCTCGAGCCGCCTTTTCAGAATTTCCTTCTCCGATAACCCGCTCCCTTCTAGTGGTGGTGGGCCAGCATATGAAGGCGCGTTTGCCGTATGGGACGGAGATAAAGTGTGCGCTTGTACCGGTGCCGGTGCCTGGGCAGCAAGAGCCGCAGCGTCCTGAGCTTCGTACTGTCTCCTCAGCCTCTCCTTCTCGTTCAAGTAATTGGGTCGACTGCTGCTACCCGACGCCTCAAACGGAGGAGGCATGTCCGACCCACCCACCTGTCCAGATCCGTCGGCCTGTGGGAAAAGACTGTCATAGACAGGTGCAGCAGCCCCGGCAGAAGAGCCAGCACCGCCTTGGGACGCAAATTGTATGCTCTGATTCCGGTCTACAGCTTGCCTGGCCTCATTGTAACGCTTGAGCGCCGCTTTCTCTTCCTCGGCTGAAGGATAGTGGGGTACTCGCGTCGTCGAGGACGGAGGTGAGGGCGGCGCAACCCGGCCGTTCGACGTAGCGGGGCGATTATTTGTATTGGTGGACGATAGTGAAGAGACTGCTTGTTGATACAAGGCGGCCCCAGCCGAGATGGTAGGGCCTGGTACGACGTTGGACGGATGTGATTTGTCGCGAGGGGGAGGAGAGTTGGCCTCTGAGCTACTGCGGCTATGGATGGATGACGAGGAGACGCCATACGCTTGCGTACGTTTCGCAGTTGCCTGCGCACTTTCGTACAGTCGGATCTTTTCTGCTTCCGCCGTTGGCCAGGGGGCTGACTTCTTGGACGTGGCGCTTCGGGATGCAACATTGGACGAGATCTGATTATCACCGTCAGTCATAAGATCCAAAGATCGAAACATCAATCTCACATCACTAGCCGCTGCCACACTTGCCATAGCAGCCCTCCCTTGAACCTTCTCCACTTGCGCCACAGCATTCTCGTACAATGTCTTCTTCTCGTTCTCAGCAGTGGGCCACGCCTTCTGCGTAGCGCGTGGTGGCGTCGTCGTCGTTCTCAGCACTTGGGCGCTGATCTCTTCCTCGGCGTCCTTCTCGCTAATATTCGTGATCGTTAATCGGTTCTGAGCGTTTGCACTGGGTCGTCTTCGCGTCCGTGGCTCAGCGATGCCTTCACCGCCCAAAGAGGAGTCTTGACCACGGGAACCTGGTCGTCTTGAAGAACCGTATCCGGGATGGTCAATGGTCCCTCTCGCTCCTGAGCCATCTCTAAGAGCGCCAAGCTCATCCGTTGCTAGTTGGGCGGTCGCGGTGCCGTTGAGTCCCGAGGGTGCGGTACCGTACTGAGCTTTGGACGGTACAGGAGGGGAGCGGGGGTCGCTATTGATCTCGTTGAAGCCAGAGATGCGGCCTGAAGCATTTGGATTGTAGGACTCGGCCGTTGGGGGTCGAGCGATAGAGGTAGTAATTGGTACAGTGGCTGCCGGGCTCGAGGGCGAGGTTAGACATAGGCTTGGTGCATGGCCAATGCGTCTGCGACAGACGTAAGGGAAATCGATCAATACAAACTACGGGGAAATTAACGCACCTGACGGCTTCTTCCGATACATTCCTGCAATTGGGGCAATGTTTAAGTCGACCTTATCCTCGGATAAGTTCGTACCGACTCTACTCACCGAGGCCAGTTCGATACTATGACAGGCAACTCCATCGTGACACTCTGCATCGACCCAATCCACGCCCTCACGATGATGACATAGGTAATGTCAATATGTCTCGCTGCGTTCAGCGTTGTAGTCGTGTGCGTATTGGGGATTAAACACCCCAACTCGGCTTTGTGTTGCGTGCCATTATACAATGTCAGGCTTAGTGGGACTTTTTGTTCCCCAATGTCGGCTACCTTGATTTGGGGTCCACTCCGTGTCGAAGTTGCTTGTGGTCCGGCACGAAAGATGGTGGTTTCTTTCAGCGTGAACTCGAATCCACGGAGTACGATGGGGTGGACGGCATCGGATTTCAGGATTGCCATGACAGAGACACGATCACCAGGCCCATAGCATGTTCGTCCACGGTCAACGGTAAGGTGCACACCGTCCTGATGGACAGAACGTGATTCAGGTTGGGAGTAGACGGGCCAAGTGGAGTGTAGCTCATGCTTGTCGATTATGATCGTCGTTGCTTGTGAAATGACAGCCGTTTTGCGACGACGAAAGAAGCCCCTGACGGTGGTTGAGAGGATGAGATGAATTTGCGCGAAGAAGACTCACTTCTTGCCGAGCGTGCATACTGTTGCGACAAGTTCGTATCGGATACCAGCTACAAGAGGTAATTCAATGACAAGGAATGAAACGGAGCTGCACGGCGGATTAACTTACCACCCTTATCCAATGCAATGCTAGGCGGTATGGACTCGGGAATACGAATCAAGAAAGGGAAATCTTGCTATCAACACCATCATGATCAACAATGTCCATGCACAGAGGCAACACATCACGTACAGATTGCAGCACAGAGTAATCCTCACTCGACTGCCAAAGCGGAATGGGACTTGGGCCGACATGATCAAAATAAGAATTCCCTTGGCCTCCGCCAGGGAGCGTCTCGATCTTTTTGAGCTCGACGCGCACCCATTTGGCTTTGGCGCCTGCAGGGCCCACGCGGACTTCAACGGCCTACCACGCATCGTAGGACAAGGGTTAAGTAGATATTGGTTGTGAAATGCCGAAGATGGGTAATTCCAAACAGAACATTGGAGAGAATGGGTCAGGAACAAATGGAGAGGACTATCGAGAAAGGAACACATACCCCTTTGACGGCAGCTTGCGGTCTGTCCCTTGCACCGGGCGGAATGCCAGGATAGCCTTAATCATGCGTTGTGAGCCAGTCCCATCATCGCCAAACCCAACGTATGTGCGAGGTTCGAAAAAAAATCATTGACAGGTCAAGGCGTCCCAGCCAGAACGTCAACTTCTGGAGAATTTCAATGAGTGCAATACACTCACCGACCACAAAGTCCACGTTTGGAGGCGGTTGGAGAGCACTTGATTGCAAGCCACGTAAGCCAATGAGGTCGGTGAATGCAAAAATTTCACGTACATCCTCACGCTAGACATTCTATCTGCAGAGATTTTTTGGCGCTCCTAAAGTCGACAAGCTTGGTGTTGTACCACCCGAATCGAAGCGGTAGAGGGGGAAAAAGAGACCTGGAAGAGGCGACCGAGCGTCAAGGGACGGAGAGAAGGTTGGCACGAGGATCCGTTGACCGCCGGAATACGTATTAACTTGAAGATTGGTGTTGGGGGTGCAGTTCAACGTCGCCGCCGCGTGTCTGAGTGTCGAGCTTCAAGCGTTCATCGCCACGTACTGGCGAGATGGGGGATCAGTGCGACAGAAAGACAGTAAAGATCACTGGGCGGGTTCAACTCCAAAGTGCCTAATGGCAGTGAACTGGTGAGCACAGCCCTGTTCCTCCATCAATGCATCATTCAGCAATTAATCTCACACTCAATATTAGCAGTGATTCTACAGACAGGAGCTAAAAAAAAAGAAATCACTAAAACTTGTACTCTTTACCCTTCCTCATCTCCCGTTCCTTGTCCATCTTTTGCTTCTTCTTCGCCATCTCCTTGGCCACCATATCAGAAAAATCTTCCTTCGACCCAGCGACTCCGGCTGATCCACGCGAATGCTGTTCGTACTTCCGACGGAGCTCTTCTTCCGAGAGCCCCTCCAACTCTGATGCGTCCAACGAAACCTCCACGCCATTTGCTTTTCGCTGCAGTGTCACCCATTCGTCAGTCAAGAGAACCAGAAAGCCATCTGCAAGCGTACCTTGGTCCCTCTCTCGTCCCCTAAGACGGGTATAGGTACCCCAGGCGCTCCAGTGACAGCAGTAATATCGTATCCTCTTTCGCTTCCCATGAGTCCCCGCACTGACGTTTGTTTCTCTGGAACGACCTGGTACAATGACCGTGGTCCGGTGTCTTCCTCTCTCTCCCTCAACGGTGCTGTCTTCCGAAGCTCCAGGAAATCTGGCGTCTCGAGTCCCCCTGCAACAGTCGATACAACAGACGTAAGACCTGAAGGCGTTTCCAGACCCGAGGGCGTTTGCAAGCCATCTGCAGGAGCACCAGCCTCGGGCGCTTCTTCGGCTTCCGACTCTGATTCTTCCTCCTCCTCCTCTTCCTCTTCTGCAAGTCGCTCAGTGAATATGATTGCATAAAGAATGGCAGTAGGCGCCTACCTTCTTCGGGCTCGAGCTCACCCCATGCGTTCTTGTCAATTGGCTCGCCAATCTGAAGAAAGTGAATAAACAACAGGCTTTTCCGACGGACCGATGTACGTACATTAACATCACTGACTTTGGGCAACACCCCAAAGACGTCACCATAAAGGGGTCGGTTGTACTCGTCTAGAGGAGGCTTGCCCCAACCACCGGGGTGGAAACCCCACTGCGCGCCTTCTGGGATAGGCGCGTTTAGACCTGGTATACGGAGTGTTGGATAGCTCGGTGGGGGGCCGAATCGCTGCATGCTGATGAGCCACGGAGGAGGTGCTAGGGGTGGGATGGACAAGGCTTCCACGAGTTCGGGTGACAGATCGCCAGGGCGTTTCTCCTTTAACGATGTCTCGAACTCTTTACCCTCGTAATACCTACGCAAGAAGTAACCCAAGTCGATACATTACCACGGTTGAGACTAAGAATTCACTCACATCTCCCCAAAGCCTGTCACGATAGGTTTTGTTGCGAACTTGAAGAACGCATCGTGCAATTTCTGGTAGTCGATATCCACCTTTCCCATCTTGGGCTGAACCCGCTCCCTCGTCTTCGCTTTGAGCGACATGTTTGCCTCCTTTTCTTTGATCGCATCCCTCATCGTGGCAATGCCAGTGTCTGCGATGTATGATGGCAGCTGGAACGGTGGCTTTTCGATACCTCTCTTGCCCTGCAGGTAATCCCTCTTCGCACTCCAGTGGGCAGGAATAGGTACGGTATTCCTGTAGCATTTGAGATGCAAGAGCAGTCTTGGATCTGCTGCGGAAGGATCCGTCCACTCGACCATTTCAGGTTTCGGAACGAGTTGCTTGAGTTCAGCGATGGTAAGTCTGGAGAGCTTGCGCTGCTTCTTTTTCGAGAGAGGCTTTTTGGGGGCGTCTGAGGCATCCGAACCCGCGTCGGAAGCCATATCGTCATCCGAGTAGATGACTTCGCCTTTAGTGGGCTCGGAACTCTTGGACTAGATATGGAATGAAGACAGTCAGCCTGGCATTCTCTCACGACTTGGTGGAGAGAGACGCACTTCCGAGAGGTCGGTAGAAACCTGGAATTTGGCAAAGATGTCCGAAAAGCCCTCAAAGGCCGGGTCGTCTTTAACATCCAGCTGCTCGACCACATACTCGACATTGTCGCTAAAGTTTACCGAACGCTCTCTTCTCACAGAGACGTCCCCGTTCGAGGCGGCCCCGTTGGGTTCCTGTAATAGATACGCAACGTCAGTCACCGTCGGCGCGCAACACACGCATAGAAACTCACCGGTGTCGTCTGGTCGGAGGTGGCGGCAGCCTTCTTCTGCTTTGCCTTGGCGCGGCGTAGCTGGTTTTTGGATTTAATGGCCTTTGTGTTTGTATTAGAGGCTGCATTTATACCGTTCACTGCGGTGGGCATCGTTGTGATTTCCTATATCAGGTGGAGGTCTTGGTCGCTGTCGTGATGTGTCTCGAGAATGTGCGCGACGATGGCAAGCGTGTCCCTGACGTCGAGGTGGACCGCCAAACGACAGATTTGTGGAAATAATTAGGTAATTTTTGGAAGGGTCGTAGAAGGGTTATTAAGGTCACGTGTTAAATAAATTATTTTCGGTACAAGCCGACTCATCAAGTTTCGTTGTCCGTCTGTCTTCCACGACTCCCGCTACGACGACGAGATGGCAAAGAAAAAGAATAAGCAGGTCAGTGCTCATTTCACCGTATTCATGCGTAGTTAAATCTAACCAGTCACTTTCAGGTCATCCGGCCATGGTGCTGGTATTGCGAACGAGAGTTTGAAGACGAGAAAGGTGCGTGTCCAGTCTCTATGAATGTTGTCGTCATCCTGACTTGTACTGCGATATAGTGCTCATGCAGCACCAGAAGGCGAAACATTTCAAGTGTAACATGTGTCCTCGCCGCTTGAACACCGCAGGAGGTCTTGCAGTCCATATCCAACAAGTGCACAAACTCGAACCCGAAAAGTGAGTGGTGTTTCTCATCTCAATTTATTACCGATCTCACATCTATTGTCATTTAATAGCCTCCCGCGAATTGAGAATGCCCTTCCTGGCCGAGATGGCTACGAGGTCGAAATTTTCGGCATGGAGGGTATTCCAGCACCTGACGTGGCGGACTATAAACGTCGCAAAGAAATTGAGCTTGGTCTCGCAGCCGGGTCAATTTCTCAACCACAGCCTAAACGACCCAAAGTGGAGAATAAACCGCTGTCAGAGGAAGAACTTCGTGCGCAGCTCGCGGCTCACAAGGCGCTCATGGGCGCTAGTTCCGGTGACGCTACTACGGCTGCCGCTCCGAGTACATCTGAGGGTGGGGCGGTATATGGCGCGCCACCTCAGGCTTATGCGGCTCCCCCCATGCCTGTCATGCAAGCAGCTCCCACAGGAATGTCGCCACCCTCTGGGATGGTCCCAGGTGCGCCACCGGTTCCTTTCGTCCCTCCAGGAGGTGCACCTCCTACAGGGGCATTCCCAGGTGCGCCACCTCCATTCCCTCCCTCCTTCCCCGGTATGCCTGGTGCGGCCGGTTTTCCACCTGGGTAAGTCCATGCCTCGCTTGCAAGGTTTGTCTGATCTTGTTCAATTGATACTGACAAATTCCTTCTGCCTTGTATTCGTGTAACATGATGACATACTAGACCTCTACCGCCTGGATTTTCAATGCCTCCTCCGGGGGTGATGCCCCCACCTGGTATGGTTCCTCAAGGTACGCCCCCCTTCCAACCAGGCATGTCTCGGCCACCACTCGCGCCTCCTCCGGCATTCGTTCCTGCCGCTTCACCTCTTCCCGTCTCCGGTGTGAATGGGGCTGGGACACCAACCACCCCTGCTATGGGGAGTGGCACGCCTATACCAGCGCCACAACCGAAACCAGTGCCGCCTGCTGGGTCAGTGTCTGCCCAAAATCAACCACCACCTCTTGCACTTCCAAATCTGGCCTTGGAACAAAAGTATACACCATTCAAGAAGAAGACAGAGCTCAAGTATGAAGATCCGAATTTCTCTCCCGTGCGTTTCTTTCCTTTTGTATAGGTTGATATGAATCTGAGCTGTGCGTTTTATACAGGAAGAGAAACGTGCACATACTGCTAAATATTACTTTGCCAAGGAATCGACAAACATTGCGTCATCACCGTCAGCAACTATGGGTCTTGGCCCGGAGGAGATGAGGGGGAAGAAGCGTCCTAGAGCCGAGGATTTCCTGTAGACTGCGTCGGTCTCGGTCTTCTTTGAGAGCATTGCAGGTCGCGATGAGTGGATGGTTTTTTGCAGGTCTCGGACTCAGGTCATGTTGGGAGAAGCATCTGGGAAGATAGGGGTGTTGAGGAGCGTGCTGTGGAAGACGATGGAGACTTGATGACCCAGTCCGTCCCATCTATCTTTACTATCCTCTATCCCCGAGTTTTCCGCACTCAGCTGATCTTCTTCGCCTTTTCTTCCTCGATCGCCACCTTCCCCTCCCAGTGGTTCGTTGTCAACGCTTGACATGGACATGATGCTCAATGAGAGAAAAAATGACATGTATACTCATGTGGTATGAACCCCGAATTTTCCATTGTTTGTCTCACGGCTTGTTTTTCCTCCCTCATAATGTACCAAGCGACGGGCGTTACGCTCAGTATGTGTGTGACAACGGTCGGTTTGGTCTCTATTATATGGTTCTCTCCCTTTCTTTCCCCTCCTTGTTTCTTCCTCTCGTAGATTGATGTGCTCATTATCTTTTTTAATATGAATATACCACTGCTACTTAAGATATTGGAGTGAATGTGTGGTTCGTTGCGATTTACCACTCTGAATGTCGGTTGTGTGTGGGAATCGATCTGGGCAGAGTTTCGACGTTCCAAAACGAACATTGGTTCCGGTCAACGACAGGCGGCCGAGGTACAACATAAAATAACTATCCCATATGCATGGGTCCAAGTCATCCAATACAGTGGAAATCACTCCAAATCTGACGGTGCC
>JBBPOE010000819.1:0-13061 GCA_038091295.1 Tylopilus felleus | reverse complement strand
CACTGTCACGTCGCTACGGCCACACGATGACCGCATTGAGCCAATGGCAGCTCCTCGCTTCTCGCAACTATATCGCGCAGATGTTGCCCGCCAAGGACAATGCGTGGGTTTCCCAGGGGCTCGAACTCCCATTCTCACCGGAAGAATGCGCGAACGGGAGACTGCTGATCGTCGGTCCTCCCAACCGGTCTGTGGACGTCATGGCGATCCTTGTTTGCTACATCTCGTTTTTGTCGGCAACGAGGACAGACAAGGTACTGGCTAGACTGCAACGTCTGGGCCTCGTGGATAGCCCTTGGGCGGGCAGCATACTCGGCCAGAAGAGTCTCGCCTTGGTAGACCAGGTGGCCAGAAAAAAATGGAAATTATAATGGTAGAGCTATCGTTAGGGATGTACGACAGCAACGTTTCTTTCTCTCAGCTTTCACTCTGCTTCATTGTTTTTCGGGGCTTGTACTTGTTCTTACTTCTAGATCTTCGTTGCTGGCAACGCCATAATATTCTCATCTTCACGACACACCTCATATGATTTAGAACACGCGCCATACGTAGATCCCTATCCAACGAAATTTGGACACATAAAAAGTCATGAATCCTTGAGTTAGAGCTTGGGTATAGTATACGAGCAAAATGGACGTGTCTGTTCGAGGTGAAAATGCCATAGGAATGGCAGATGCCGCCAAGGTAGGATCAAAAAAGCGAAGGCACAGCGTAAAAAGTCCGGTAGACTTCAATAGGAAATCAAACTACTCTGCAAAACGGTTCAAAGTCCTACATGAATGAACGGTAGCCAAGCGACGAACGACACATCGGCACTCTCCCGAAGTCGCCCCACAGCCCTGTGCAGCGCTAGCGCAGCTTCCCGATAATCCGGCCTCGTCCCATCTCGAAACAGTTGCTCGTACACAGCGCTCGCCACACGGGGAGCAAGCGTATCGCTGATTGACCACATTGTCCCGATCACGCCCCCATAACCCGCAAACAACATCCCTGCAGCGACATGAATGGCCTCGTCCGAGAGACGCTCTTCACCCATCGCTGTCTGACACGCGGAGAGAAAGGCAAGTCCACCATGGGGACGTGACAAGGCGATGATGTCCCGCAGCTTCAAGCGACGTCGATCGGCGAGGCAGAGTCCACTATCCGCGGCATCCTGAATGCCGTGGCACGCAAAATGGACCCAGTCCGCCTCCTTCATCAGGGCAAGTACTTCCTCGACTGTCCCGGTAGACGACTCCAGGAGGGTGACTCGTTTTGAATTTTTCATCGCAGCTTTGATGTGTTCCAACTCTTTCTCCACGCCTGGTAGTTGGAATAGCCCATCGGAGGGTGGTTGACGAACAGCAAGGAGGCGGAAATCATCACGAGCAGGTTCCGCACTGGTATCATACGATCGCGAAAGAATACTGAGAGTCGGAACGTATGACGAGACGACGAAATCGAATAATTTATGTCCAGGTTGCGAATACTGACTGCCATAGAGACCAGCGGCATGGATGGGAAGAAATGCGAATGGCCCTGTTGGACACCAAAAGACGCGTGATAGGTCTCCAGGAACCTGTTCGGAGATACAGATGAACAGTGGTCGTGGATTACAATGACATCATATCACATACTGAAAAAGCCAAGGCATCTAGGACGGGCTTGACAACATCATTCCACAATGTGGATAAAAGAGACTCCCAGTTGCCTCGATTCTGGGTGGCAACTCTCGCAGCCCTTTCTGGTACGACACGCGCGTGACCAAGCAAACTCGTCAGCATGCTCTGAAGACCAGCAGATCGTTCGAACGTGAAATTCGGGAGTGGGACATGAATGACATGGTCGACGTCAGCAAGAACGATCAACGCATCGCAGCGGCGGTCGGCAGCGTTGAGGATGACCACCGGACCGGAGTGCGCTGAAGCACGGAGCTGAGAAAACTCTTTTTGAAGGAGGAATCGCTCGAAACCAGGAAAGCGTCGGATCTCTTGAAGTAATTCATCGCGCTCGATCGCGAGCGTACGGTGTCGGTCAGCTTCTTGTTCCATGGACGGTGTCGGGGGATGCGCTGCAGATTGAGTCTGCTCCAAATGTGCGGAGAACGCTTTTTCCCGAGCGGCACTGGCATGCTCTAGTGCGGCAGACACTTCACGAAGTCGACGGGCATGATCTGGATGAGGAGATGACAGCGCTTCAAAAGAGCTGCGAAGCTGAAACAGTTCGCCCCAGACGATTGAACGTCCCTGCTCGAGCCACTCCACAGCGGTTTTTGAGAGCCCCGAATCCAAAGCTGCTGCTGCTGCCTCCCGCACTATATTCGCAGCTTGCGTGAGAAGAGCAAAACGATGCTGAAGAAGGAAGCCAATCCATGCGAGTTGCGGAAGAAGGCTAATGGCGATAGCATATGCCTGGAGGAGAGAGTGATGGCTCGCATGTCGTGCAGATGCTATCCATCTCTGTGCCGCGTCAAACCGGTCACTGATCGGGCCGATTACGGTGGAAGCAGCCTGCGAGTATAAGGTGATGGCTTGCTCGAGGTCACTCCGCTGCCCGAGGCACTCGAAACGAAAAATCAAGGAGTTTCCGAGATCTCTAAGACGTTCGGGCTTGCGGGGATGGTCACGAGGGGTGAGTTCAACAGCATGCTTAAACGCACAAACGGCATTTTGAAGGTCACTTAGCTCCCCAAGGCTCTTGAAACGCATGATGAAGGAGCTGCCGAGGTTACTGAGTTGTCGGGATTTGTGAGGGTGACCATGAGGGGTGAGATCAACGGCACCATTGAGCATCGAAATTGCGTCCTGAAGGTCCCTCAACTCCCCAAGACGTACGAAACGCATTCGGAGGGCGTTGCCGACGTTGCCGAGACGGTAGGGCTTCTCAGGATGATCAGGAGGGGTAAGGTCAAGAGCATCCCTCAACATCGAAATTGCATTCGCAAAGCCACTCGACTCTCCAAGGGACTGAAAGGGATTCATGAAACAGGTGGCAAGGTTTGTAAGAACGCTATGCCTGTCGGGGTGCCTATGAGGGATGAGATCAATAGCATGCTGAAACATTGAAATTGCCTCCTGAAGGTCACTCGGCTCCCCAAGGCACGCGTAACGAGCCTTTAAGGCATTGCCGAGGTTGGTGAGATGACAGGGCTTGTCGATGTGGTTATGAGGGGTAAGGTTAACAGCGTCTTTGAGGGTCGAAATTGCGTCTTGAAGGTCCCTCAGCTGCCCGAGACGCTCGAAACGCGCATTGAAGGAGGTGGCGAGGGTGCCAAGACGAGCCGGCTTGTCACGGTGACCACGAGGGGTGAGCGTATCAGCATGCCTGAACATAGAAATGGCATCTTCGAGGTCAGTAAACCTCCAAAGGCGCTCGAAACGAGAGATGAAGGAGGTGCCTAGGCTGTGAAGACAGCGAGGCTTACAAGGGTGACCATCAGGGATGCACTCAACAGCACGCTTGAGAGTTGAAATTGCATCTTGAAGGTCACTTAACTCCCCGAAGCGCGCGAAACGACTGTTGAAGGAGGCGCCGAGATTCGCAAGAATGGTGGGCTTCTCACAATGACCGTGAGAAGTGAGTGCGAGAGCATCCCTGAGCAGCTGCATGGCATCCCCGAGATCATTCGGCTGTCCGAGGCAACCAAAGCGAGTTATGAGGGAGTTGCCGAGATTGTTCAGATGGCGGGGTTTGTCAGGGTGACCAGGAGGAGTGAGGTCAACAGCGTCCTTGAGCATCGAAATTGCTTTCTGCAGGTCGCTCAGCTCCCCGAAGTGCTCGAAACGAATGAGAAAGCAGTCGCCGAGGTATCCAAGATGGCGGAGCCAGTCAGGGTCGCCTCGAGGAGTAAGATCAATCGCATCACAGAGGGTCGAAATCGCGCCCTCGAGGTCCATTGGCTCCCCGAGGCAGTTGAAACGTGCTTTGAAGGCATTGCTGAGGTTCCCAAGATAGCAGGCCTTGTGGGGATCACCATGAGGAGCGAGGTCCAGAGCTTCCCTGAGCATCGAAATTGCACGCTCGGGGTCACTCAGCTTCCCAAGGCGCTGATAACGAGCGATCAAGGAGAGGCCGAGGTTTTGAAGAAAGCCAGGTTTATGAGGGTGACCATGAGAAGTATGGTCAACGACTTCCTTGAGCATGGAAATTGCGTCCTCAATGTCGCTCAGCTCCCCAAGGTGCCCGAAGCGGCTGACAATAGCGCCGCCAAGACCGTTAAGATACACGAGTTTGTCAGGGTGATCATCAGGACATAGGTCAAGAGCATCCTTGAGCCTTGAAATAGCGTCCTCCAGGTCCTCCAACTCCCCTAAGCGCTGGAATCGAGCTTTGAGAGAGATGCCAAGGTTGTACAGACAGTCGGATCTGCCAGGGTGGCCGTGAGGAGTGAGGTCAACAACGTCCCTGCGCGCTGAGATCGTGGCCTCTAGGTCGCTCAGCTGCCCAAGGCGTTTATAACGAGCACTGAGGAAGCGACCGAGGTTGTGGAGATGACAACGCTTGCGAGGGCCACCATGGGGGGTGAGGTCAACAGCACCCCTCATCATCGAAATCGCAATGTCCAGGTCGCGCAGCTCCTGGGTATGACAGAATAGGTGCCAAAACGTCATACCGAGAAGTCTTCGCCCTTTGCATGGGTCCTCGTCCGTTAGTTCAGAGATCTGTTGGAGCACGAAAGCCGCGCCTCTGTTTTCATAACTCGCTTCAGGGCTGAGCTCCATCGCCTCACGCAACAACGCCTCCGCCCGCGCTCTCTCGACTTCCTCCCTCCGCTTCACGTATCGTGCAAAATGCACCGAGGCTAGTCGGATCAACGTGTTTGGCCGGTCAGGGTGGCCGACAGGACGGGCAGCAAGTACGTCGCAATACAACCCAAGGGCGGCGTCGAGGGAAGCGTCCCGGCGCTCTGTCAAGAAGTGGATTAATTTCGTCAATGCCAAGTTTGACTGAGCAGGTGCACGACAAGGATGGTCGAGTGGACAGATTCTGAGAGCCCGCTCAAATTCTTTGATAGAACGCTTCAGATCCCAGTTTCTCTTGTATTTCATGTGACGAAAAAGAGCACTGTGACCTCGGTTTGTTGCGTCTTCTAGCTCGCTTTGGGATTCTACGGCTGACTATATCCAGTGAACGGGGGTCAGCTTGACACAAGCAGCCTACTCACGCGATGAGGTCCAAGAACCCTCGACGCTATTGAACTACTGCTCTCGCAGTTGCATCGTTCGACAGTTATACAAAGCGATGAACACGGGTATACAGCGTCCCCATCCTTTGGGGATAGAGTAAACGCTGTCACGCTGTGAGTACTACCCAGACCATTGTGCAAAAATGATGTTCCACTCACGAACGTCCTTCGCACTCCAGTCCGATAATTGTTCTACGGTGGTGGTGAACTTGCGTAGTTGCTGCGCAGCACCCAACGTGGGCTGGAATTCAAAGGATGCATAAACTTCAAGACGGATAGTGGCCGACATATCAGACGGCCTGCGAACTTTGTCAGGACTGACTCCAGTGGCAGAGGCAGATCGTACATTGGGATCGGCCCACTCCATTCGACGACATCGTCCGTCATTGACGAACGCTTACTCTCAGTTCTCCATTCAAGGCCACTGTGATATATGACAGTGTAGAAGCCAGCTGGGATTCGTCCAAGACCAAAAGCAACATCCGTCGCTCGGATGCCTACCGCATCATTAGGAACCTTGGCAACGTGTGAAGGGGTGAGGCCATACTCGTAATGACTCTCTCTCCATGCTCGCCTGCGGTGCCTTCATGACGTTCTGCCGGGCCGCCAGACGCCTGCGATCGAGGCTGTGTTCGTTTTTTTCGTTTGCCAGATCTCCTGGGCATGGCTGCTTAGACCGTAGAAACCAGGCTGCTCAAGCATGCGACAGGCCTGAGCGTCCCTGGAGCTCCCTTTAAGTAACTCTACACTCACTTGCTGTACGACGATCAAATCTCCGCATAGATACCGAGTCCGATTCCCAGACGAGGTCCCAAACGATAGCATGATGGTACCTGATCACAGCATTACGCCGTGCCTGATGCCGGAGATGAACAGATTTCCAAATGGACCCTAATATCACATTCATCGACGACCTGTGCGGGTCAGGGGGTTGAAACTCGGGTCTGACGAGTCATGCATGCTCTTCACCTATAGCCAGTAATATTTTTACCCAGTATTAGCAACTTCATCCGTGGGAGCGGATGTTCGCTGAGCCACTGTGTCGCTTGGGAGCGTGCGTCCGTAACTGAGGGAAACTTGAGAGGGGGCGGCGAAAACACGGAGCTGCGACGGACATGAGCGTCGATGCCGGGGGGTGGAAATGGGGAGAGAGCGGGTTCGTAAGGTATAAGTCCAAGAACACGTGAAATGGGATCTCGGCCACTGCGGTGGTTGCCAAGCGCAATGGACGAGATATTTTGGCGTACGTGGGATTCGACGTCACTAGTAGCCTTGTCACCGATAAAGAGATGGCAAAGGTGAAAAGGGCACGGGCGTAAACTTGAACACGAACGTGTGGAAGAACACGACCCCATCGAGGCATCGATTAAAACTCGACGTCTCAACGTCGGCGTCTGGAACAAGAAGTCGGGCCTCCATACGAGGGAGAAAATGCACTGTGATTCTGGTTCGCGCCTGTACGGGCTGAAAAGGTCATACACGGCCAGTGTCGAGTGTAGCAAAGCCACTGGCAGGCGCATTGATGCGGACTCTGGAAGAATTTTGCGACCCCGTCACGGTCGCGTCACGCGCCTCTGAACCACATTCACCCACCGCCGATCGACCGGCCACACATCCAAAACCACTTCTACTACAAAGAGCAACATCCATCACTGAACGTACGCGGTCGCAGTGCGCATTGTATATAACCAACAAAACAAGGAACGACGGGGCATGCGACAGGTGTAGGTAGTTATGGGGTCAGCAGGGATGGTTAGATGTTGCCATCGGGTGGGGGGTATGAGTCACAACGTTCGACAGATTATATTGCGGAGAAACGAAAACAGATTGGGGGCGCGGCTATGAGCAAGAATACGACGCGACCACGTTCCATTCATCATGCGGTGATGAACAACCCTGAGGGAAGCGCTGTATCGAGGATGATCGGCGTCGAGACGGTCATGCTCGGCGTAGCCCCGCCGAACGGGAGACCGCTCGGCCAATCAGAGCGCCCGGAGGAATGCGTCGTCCCCGAAGATGTGCAGCCTGGATGTACACGTCGGTATGTGAATAGAAAGTGTGGTGAAGCTCACTAGGTCTGCTCAATTCGCTGGTGAGCTGAGCAAAACCAACGACCGGTGGGTTCGCCCGGAAGACAGCGTACACATTCGTGAGGAAAACGTCACCAACGATCCAGGATGGGGCATCGTTCCCTTCAGGTCTCCCGATGTCGAAAAGACCACCAGCGCACATCTCGTCTTCGCTAGGTCGACTGATAGTCATTCAGCAGGATCGATGGACCAAGTGGTCCCACAGAACGAGAGGGACACGGAAAGGGAGGTACTACATGCTGTGTGATCCTGTAAGTGAAACCAAAAAAAAGGTACGAATGCCTACGGAATGCGTACGTGCCCTCGTGGTCGCCGGTCAATGCGACGGAGCCAGGGATATTCGACCAGAATTCCTTGGTGATGTCGGATGGAGCGGCGATGAGGGTGGTACCCGTGTCAATGGCAGCAAGACTCTCGCTGCTTGACACGGATTTGACTTGCCCTGGACTGTGATGTCTAAAAGATAACAAGAGGGTTAACGAATGAAGAGCTGCATCAAAAGGACTCGTTTTTAACTTGCTGTAACCAGTGGGAAGGTTAGTACCGCTTGGCATGTCGATAAATTCGACGTTTCCCGTGTACAAACTGGGTACCTCCAAGAGTAAACGCCAACAGGGCTGCGTTGACCTGAGGACATAACGCTTGAAGTAAAAACTGGATATGGGAGAAGACAACATCATGGTGTCCTGGTTCACGGGACCGCCAAAAGGGAGTGGTCTGGAGGGAAGAAATGGTTTGGAATTCAAGATCCATGGAGCTTGATAGCTGGCGGGCTCTGTGACGCGTCCACGACGGCCACTAGGGACAATATCGAAGAACGAGCAGCGTGATAAACGGTATGTACCCACGAAATTGCTGGTTCATGTTATCACGCTCTCCTCTGAGATAAAACCGGACACTTCACCGGAGCCATAGCGACGAATTTGGAGAGCTGAGGAGTAAATTCTTGTATGACGATTTTGAGGCGTTGAAGAGTGGTGCGTCGGAGCAGTCGGTATATTCAGTGGTAGCGACCCATAGATCCGAAGATGAATCAGAGGAGGGATGCGTAGAGACAATGAGAACTTGCAGGTATCGAGAACGAGGTGGATTCCTGCTGGCTGGGGGAAGATAATCGCTTCATAAAAGGAGGGAAAAGACATTTGACACTGTGCCAAGATCTACCCACGCCTGACAAGTAAGTTACAAGGCCCATCACACGGGTACAGGCCATCTGCGAGTGCAGGTACGATGTTGAACGTTGACTTTATGTCGAACGTACAACCGACTAATCGACTAGCCGGCTACATATCCGAGTCCAAAACCACTTCTCCAACGCAACTTACAACAAAAACAACAAGTACACTCTCAAAGCCGCCCAATCCAAGTCATTAATAACTAAAGCAACATCCTTCACCAAACGTACACGGTTGTAGCGTGTTGTATAGGCTAATGATATAACCAACAAAACAAGGAACGACGAGGGCACACGACCGTATACGAGAGCGTGGATATAAGGGTTGCGACGAGCTAGTTATCGTCGGGGTCAGCGGTAATAGTTAGGGGTTTGTCGTCCGGTGGGGGGTAATCACAAAGTTCCAAGGATTATATAGAGGTAAAAATCCAACGAGATTAGGGCTGGTGGGGGGAGTAAACGACTGGACTGGGTTGTATTCACGCGGTGATGAGCAACCCTGACAGGAGCGCTGTGACCAAGAAAAGTGCCGTCGAGATGATCATGCTCGGCGAACCACCGTTGGACGGAAGACCGCCTGATGAACCGGAGCCTGAAGGAAGGGGATTGCCAGCTGTTCCCGTGATGGAGATCGGATTTGTTCCCGAAGATGTGTTGTCTGAAAGCACAAGTTAGTATGTCTATAGACAGTCAGGGAAAATAAAGTGTACTCACTGTTTAATCCGCTGGCGAGCTGAGCAAATCCAACAGCAGGTGGGTTCCCTTGGAAGACAGTGTACACGTTCTTGAGGAAAACGTCACCAACGATCCAGGCTGGGATAGATGAACTACTGCCGGCAGCATTGCCCCCTTGGCCGCCTTCAGTGCTCCCAACGTCGAAAAGACCACCAGCACACATCTCGGTTTCGCCAGCACCACCGAGGGAGCCAATGTTCATATCAGCCGGATTGATGGACCAAGTGGTGCCACCGAACGAGAGGGAGGCGGAGACCGAAGTACTACATGCTGTGTAATCCTGTGAGGAATTCAGAGCTAACTGGAAGAGAGTAAAAATACCTACGGAATGCGTACATGCCCTGGTATTGGCCGGTCAATGCGACGGCAGCAGGGACATTTGACCAGAATTTCTGGGCAATGTCGGATGGAGCGCCGATGAGAGTGGTACCGGTGTCAATGGCAGCAAGACTCTCGCTGCTCGACACAGAGATAGACTTGCCCTGGACTGTGATGGCTACCAGAGAACAAGAAATTTAGAAACGACTGGGTGCATTGGAAGGACTCACTTTTGACGGCCTGTAGCCAGTAGGAAGCCGTGGTACCGCTTGGCATGTCGATAAATTGGACGTTTCCCGTGTACAAACTGGTGTTGGTACCTCCAAGGGTAAACGTTCCACCGGGTGCTTCATTCATTCCGGCCTGGTTGACGTAACGCTCGAGGTAAAAACTGAACACGGGAGAAGACAACATGTTCTGGTTCATGACAGACTGCCAAAAGGGAGTGGTTTCAAGGGCAGAAATGGATGCAAATCCAAGACCCAAGATGCCTGATAGCCCGGCGGTGAGGAGGCCCTGTGAAGTGTCTCCGACGGCCACTGGAAACCATGGTGAGAAGCAGGTGGTATGATGAACGCAATGTACACACGAAATTCCTGGTCCATGCTAAATCCAGAGAACGTCACGCTATCTTCTGAGACGAAACCAGCAACTTGACCGGAGCCATAGGTGATTTGGAGAACGGAGGAACCATTTTTGTACGACGATGATTTTGTAGGGTTGAAGAGGGGTACACCGGAGCAGTCACCACACTGGGTGGTAGCGACCCACAGATCAGAAGAACCTGTGTAGGAATCAGAGGACATGGACATAGAGGCAAAGACGGGAGCTTGCCGGTATCGAGAATGAGATTGAATTCCTGAGCGCTGAGTAAAAGTAGATGAGAAAGCGGTGGGAATAGCAACAAGGTCACATACGGTGTTCCGATGCTAACGACGGCAGAATAGCTAGAATCGTTTTCCTGGGGGATGTGAGTGCCATCAGAAAGGATCCGGAAGAGACATACCTCGTCTGTGATCGAAGCAGTCGTTACGGCGCGTTTCCTGTTGACGGTGGTGTAGCCATACTTGAGCCGGATGCCGTCCATGATGGATGGGAGGTTGGCGATGCGCTCTGCCGGGGACGTTGAGCGCCGGATAATGGGGAAGTGCAATGATTCTGCATGGGGTGCTGCCAGAGCAAAGGGAATGATAGCGAGGGAGAGGAGGGGGAGCATGATTAGTCGAGTGGTGGTCTAATTCAGAGGCGTTGTAAATAACCGCTGCGCATCTTCCACGCTTTCTTGGCGCTCCCATGCTGCAATGTACGCAGTGCCGGGGTCTTGGTCTAGGTCTTTGCCCGGTGTCAGAGGTCTTTTCTCCTTGTCATGAAGCGATCCCAAGACAATGCATTCGCCCAGCCAAAAGTACCCGCCAACGACGACAACCATGACGACCAGTGGTCCCGCGTTGACAAAAGAAAGGCGAAAAAAGCGAGGAAACTCGACGCAAAATACGATGTGGGTGTTTTCGATGCGTACAGGATGACTCTGCTAATCGTAAAGTCTAGGCATTGACCCCGCGATTCATGTACGTCAACAGCGAGATCGTCAAGAGAAAGGACGCCATAAACATCGACGTGAGTGACTTTATCGTCGTGTCGTCGTATCTCACCGATACCCCAGGACGTACGTGACCTCGTCCTCCATATCATCGCAGACGCACCCCCTCCAAACTGGGTCAGGATCGAGGTCCGTCTGCTCTTTCTTTTCTCTGGATACATCCGACACCCCTTCTAGAATACACGCTCCATACAAAAAGTCGTCGCTCTGTTGATACCAGGTATACTCCCAGACTTTCTCACCCTCCCACCACTACCCACCTCAGCCACGGCCAACCCAAACATCCCGATCGCGATACCACTCCCAAACGACTCGAACACTCCGCTCCCTTTCATCGCATCCACATTCAGCCATGCTTGTCCTACTCGCGCCCCAGGCGATCAGACAAGGATGTACTCTGTCCTCGGCACATTCTTCCAAGGACCCGTCAGTGGCGAGGAAAAAAAGCGTCGCATCGAAGTCCGCATAGCATGTATGCACTTTTTTTCACTACCAAACGCCTCCCTGACACTATCTCTTGCAGCAGAACGTGCTTTCGACAAGGACCCTGCGTTGTACCTGCTCACGCTCCAACAAATGATCGAAAACGATTATCCAATACCATCCTACATGGCAGACGTGTTTGAAAAGCCGGCCGGATGGGTAGAGACACCTCAACCCGCCACCGAATCTATCTTACTCCTACCACACGAAAAACAACGCTCGCGCGTCTACGCCATCGACTGCGAAATGGTACGCTCTTCTTTTGCTTCCATGAACCTTGCTCATCCCGACCAGTGCTTGACAGAAGACGGCAAGGAACTAACCCGCGTCTGCATCATCGACTACGAATCCGGCATCGTCGTATACGACACCCTCGTCAAACCACCCAAACCCGTCGTTGACTACCTCACAAAGTGAGCTTTTCTCCCTCGTCTCGCTCCACGGACACTGACCTCTTCGTAGATGGTCAGGCATCACCGAAGCATCCCTCGCCATGGCGACGACGACGCTCTCCCAGGTGCAAACCCACCTCCTCACCCTTTTCGCACCCCCAGGTGGCCCCACCTCCATCCTCGTTGGTCACTCGCTCGAATCCGATCTCAAAGCCCTCCGGATCTGTCACCCGCTCTGCATCGACACCGCACTCGTGTACCACCACCCGCGCGGTCGACCGCTCAAACCCGGGCTCGCATGGCTCACCAAAAAGTGGTGTCACCGTGAGATTCAGACGCGCGGCGAGGGCGGACACGACCCCGAAGAAGATGCACGGGCGTGCGTCGATCTGCTCCAGCTCAAGGTCCAAAACGGGGCCGGGTTCGGCGAGTTCAAGACAGACTATGAGAGCATATTCGAGCGGATGGCCAGGGCGAGTGGGCGGGGTGGGCAGGGATCTGTGAGCGCGGCCGTCGTGGACCATGGTAACCCGGGGGTGATGCACGGTGCCAAGGCGACGACCGCGATTGGGTGTGGGAGCGATGACGAGGTGCTCGAGGGTCTGATCCAGGCGATCCCGGCGCATGCGTTTTTATTTGGGCGGTTTACGGGCATTGCGGACGTGATGGGCTGTGAGTTGGGTCGCGACGCGATTCGAGAACGGGGGCTGATCGTTGATGTTTAGGGTTGACGCCAAAAGCGACTGGGGATGCACCGGTGGGAGTAACCCCGCCGATAGAGCCCTCCCCAGAAGCGCTTGTAGTTGCACAAGCCAAGTTGGACGCACAACTCGTGGCGCTCTACGCGGCCCTTCCCGCGCGCACTGCGGTGGTGATTTTTACGGGCCACTCGGATCCACGCCGAATGGCGTCGCTCAGTGCGCGCAAGGTTGCGTTCGAGTCAGCGATCAAAGGCGGGAAGAAGGCGGAGGAGATGGACCGATCAGAATGGTGGACTGCGAGCGATGGACGGGCGTTGGAAGAGGAAGTCGAAAAAGCCAAGCGGGGGCTGTTGTTTCTCGGGATCAAGTAGACGGGGAGATCGCGCGTGTATGTACGCAGATCT